>PVKS010004964.1:0-88658 GCA_004027875.1 Aplodontia rufa
AGGGATAGCATTAAATCTATATAAAGCTTTTGGTAGAATGGCCATTTTTATTATATTAATTCTGCCTATCCAAGAGCAAGGGATATCTTTCCATCTTCTTAGGTCATCTTGGATTTCGTTCTTCAATGTTCGATAATTTTCATTGAAGAGATCTTTGGTTTCCCTTGTTAGATTAATTCCCAAGTATTTTATTTTTTTAAGCTATTTTGAAAGGGACTGTATCCCTGAGTTCTTCTTCAGTCCTGTTATTATTGGCATATAGGAAAGCTATTGATTTATGCGTGTTGATCTTGTATCCTGCCACTTTGCTAAATCTACTTATGAGTTCGAGCAGTTTACTGATGGAGTTTTTTGGATCCTCCAGAGACAGGATCATGTCATCAGCAAATAGAGAGAGTTTGACTTCCTCTCTTCCTATTATTATCCCTTTGATTTCTTTCTCTTGCCTACTCAATCTGCATCTTTAACAGGGCATGGTGATGCAAAACCTGTAATCCCAGCAGCTCCAGAGACTGAGACAGAAGGATTGCAATTTCAAAGCCAGCCTCACAGTGAGACCCTAAGCAACTTAGTGAGACTCTGTCTCAAATTAAAATATATTTTAAAAATGGGCTGGGGATGTGGTTCAGTGGTTAAGTGCCTCTTTGTTCAATCCCTAGTCCCCAAAAAACAAAACAAAACAAACAAAAACAAAACAAAAGAAATCCAATGTGTATCTTTGCTTTAGAACAAGGCCTAGAATATTTGATAAGTGAACAAATGAATGAATGACCTCATGTGTGGCATTAGGAGTCAGATTCAATCAGGTGCCTGAATGGGCAAGACTTGCTCAGCCACAGCTATGTAACATGTGGTCTCAGATATGTCCTTATGTGACATGGAATTTAGAGCTTTGTGCCTCTGGGTGATTTTTTGACTCTCCAAACCATACACCACAGGATTGGAGCTCCTGAGGCTCTTAAGAGTTCTAAGTAAGTGGTAAGGTACCTTCCAAACACTTTCAAACCCTGAGGTCCCAGTCCAGCTCCACTGTTGAATATTCAGTCTCTTCTGTGTACCCTGCCTCTTCTTACACTGATCTTGCAAAGATAGACATGCAGAATTTGTCTAGAAATCTCTATGTCTTCTATCTAATATCAAATATCTCACATTACCACAGACTTCACTAAGAAAAAAAAATTTTCCATCAGTTCCTTCATGGCAGAATCACTGTCAGAAAACGCTTAAGTGCTTTGTTTTTTAACCACCCTGTTTGCAAATTAAAAATTAGGTTGACATGACTTTCTCCTGGAACGTTGTTTACATTACACTTTGCCCATGAGGAATGTTTTGAATCCCAGCAAATTAAGCACTCTCTGAACGTGGTGTTTAAAATAATAAAGAACTCTGCAGAACATTGAAGCAGGACTGGAGGCTTTTCCTGGCCAACACCTGTGATTTGCCAGCTGTTGCCATGGAATTTGGCCGCCGACCCTATGTGCTTTTCCTAACATTCACTTGGCAGATGTCATTACATTAAGTAATATAATTAAGGTCCTAAAGAGACCCATTTCTCTCCTTTATGATTTGTGCACATGGAATGAAGTTGTCTTACCATCTAGTACAGAGAGGTTTCAGCATTAAACAAAAAAAATGTAACGAGATCCATTAAAATATGGAGCTGACTTTGTTTGCAGTCTGCTAAAGCTCCCAATTCATAGACAGTATTTTAGAGTTCCATGGAAGTGCTGCTCTTGAAAAGTAAAAGAAATAAAGAATTCACTCTCACCTGGAAGTGTAGAAGAGTGGTGAGGCTTTGCTGGAGAGTTGTTTACCTTAAAAGCAAATGAGACTGCTTCAGGAGATGCTTGGAAGGTTTATGAAGAAATTTGCCAGGGTGGTAATGGAATTATCAGTGTGCTGTGTTTATTATTTGATTAAGTACTGGAATTTTCTTTATACTGGACCTCCATGATAAAGGATCATTTTTCAATATGAGTTGAGGGGAAAAAATACAAATATTTAAGCTATTTCTGTACCTTTTTCTAAACATTCTTTTAAAAACTATTGTTTTCAGTATAAAAAGGAGAGGTAGACTCATTCAGATTTAATGAACATAAAGATGTATAATAGTAAAATGCTAGATTCTACCAACATTGATCACCAACATTAATATAGACTATTAAGTACAATCTCAAGTAAAATTCCAGAAGTTTCTTTCTTTTTAACTTAGCAATTTGATTATAAAGTTACTTTGGGAGAATAAATTTATAAAACTAGCTAAGACAATTTTGGAAAAATGTAACCAGGCAACACTGGAATTATCAGATATTAATAAGTTGTATAAAAGCTACAGTATTTTGAAAAGTATGGCACAAAACCAACCCCTTGCTTGAAGTGTTCCAAAGCCACTTCTGAATGCTATAGGAATTTAATATATGACAGAGATGGCATTGGCATTTCAGATCAGTGAGAGAAGGATGGTTTATTTAATTAGCTTGACCCTGACAAGTAGTGAAAAACATTCAGAGAAAAAGCAAAGCAATGTACCACATAAACAAACATAAGGTATAGGTAAATAAAAAGCTGGAATACTAAAAAAGAAAGTCAAGCAAAGTGAAGAAAAACAGAATGACAGATAAGTTGCCACACCATTTTGCCCAAGGTTTCAAGTGTGTGCAAGGATGCCACGTTTGTGTCCTAAAGCCTGGCCTCTGTGTGACTTGAAATGCCTCAGTGGTTGCTTACCCCTGCATTCACGTGAGTATATACTGAGCCGTGAACCTTCTCCACAGCCTCCACTTGTTACTTTCCACAGACTTCTGTGCTTCAACTACACAGAATTTTCAGTTTTTGGACAACCTGCCACCTCCTTTGCCTCTGTTCCTTGAATGTACACTTCCTTCTGTCCAAAATGGTTTTCCTTTCTTCCTTCAGTTGAATAACACCTAGTCATCTTTGAAGGTGACACCAAAACATCACCTCCTTTGGGAGCCCTTTGGTTATCTTTCCAGGAAAGGTTAGGTTCGCTTCCAAGATGTTGGAGAATTCAGGATAACCCTACTGAGGACTTATTCAACTACATTAAATTGCTGACTTTTTGGATGTTGCATTGAGTTATATGGTAAGTATTCTCATAGGGAAAAAGAAAATAGGACAAAGAATACAAAATTTCTCAGTGTAGGTCTCCTCTTCCCCATCCCAACCTCCCTCTAGTTCCACTTCCCAGAGTTAATCTCTGTTAACAGTTTCTGTGTCTCTTTACAGAGATAATCTAAAGATGTACATGTCTCATCATTCTTTTCTTACATAGATGGAATCATAGACTTTCTTTCTTTTGTTCTTTCTTTCAGAAAGAGGGACAGTGAGAGACAGAGAGAGAAAGAGAAAGAGAGAATCAATTTCATTTAGTTTTTCATGTGGTTTTTGTTGCTATGACATTTGGTTGTGTACATGATGCTGGGGTTTGAATCTGGGTCTTTGTGCATGCCAGGCAAGTTCTGTAACCACTGAGCTACTGCTACAACCCCCTATTTTAAAGATTTCTTATCCTTACTATTCACTACAATTTTTGGTATGTAAGATTCACTGAATGACTTATGAATCGATGAAAATCTCTAAATACAACACTTTATATTCCCTGAGCTAGTAAGATTCATGGTCACATAAAATCTTCAGTTTTATAATATTAACACAGCTCTGAATATATCCTAAATGGGTTAATGTTTTTCCAAGCCACAAACTGGGTGAATATTAAAACTAGTCACTGCTTAGTGATACACATGGATCTCTGTTAGTTAGAAAAGGATATAGGGGTCAATTACTTCAACAATTAACATCTGTGGTCTAATTATGGATGAGGACATGAAAGCTCAGAGTGATAAAGTGTCGTGCTCTAGGTCACAGGATACATTAGTGATGGAGCTGAGTTTGGGATTTGCTTCCTCATGGGGCCTAGCTCCTGTCCTTGAGATTCCCTTGGCTATGTTCTATGCTGTGTGATAGATTCATCCACATTTTGCTTTCTTTTAATAGCAAAATGACCATTGCTGAGTCAGGTTTCACATCTCCACTCTCCAATTAGGAAACAAAGAGAAGGCTTTTTCCTGCCTTCCCAGCAAGAGCTTTGAAAGTCACCTTGATTGCATTGCTTAGGTGGCATGCCCACTACTGAACCAGTGACCGTGGCCAGGAGACTTGGACATAATGTTAGGCTCAGGATTATGCCCTGCTCCTGAGATTCCACTAGAAGAGAGACCACAAGGGCTGAGTGGAGGAGGGATAGATCCGTATGAGACTGGGTATTGTTACAAAAAGAAAAGGTGGAACCCTACCTAATTAAGACTGCTTCACTCCATGGATTTCTGAAGCCACTCAGAAAGTGGCTCACATGTGTTCACAAACCAGGCTAACTGGCTCAACTTAGGTACCTTATATTGTGGATTGTTTTTTCCATTTCCTTTCCTTTCTCCTGTCGCTTCCATCTCCACTGGACATGACCATATTGACCAAACATTGCTAACACACTTAGATCAGGGATCAACAGCCCACCTTCTTCCATGTGGAATCATAGTCTTCTGTCATCAGGTAAGGACCACTGCTTTGGGTATTCTGCCCCAAGGAGAAAAATATTAAACTCTCAGAAAGATCTCAAAACACAGTTCCTTGCACCTTATATCTCAAGGAACTTTTAGGGAAATGATTCTTTCCTTTTTTTCTTTTCTATTTTTTAAAAGAGAGAGAAGGACTGTGAAAGAAAGAAAAGGAGAGAATTGATTTTATTTAGTTTTTCATGTGGCTTCTGTTGCTCTGATACTTCATTGTGTACATGTGGTAGGGTTTGAATTCACACCCTTGCATATGCCAGGCAAGCGCATTGAGTAACCACTCCAGCCCCTCCATTGTTTTCTTTTTGAAAATCTTTGAGGAACAAATACGAGATCAGACACCTCACTAGACAAAACTGACTCTCTTCTCCAATGCTCAAGGCCCGGTGTCAAAAGTCACCAAGAGCTGGCTCTATCTTCCTTTGGGCAAGGACTCTGAACAGTGACAACCATCAACTTGAATGAGAATATAGATCTCTGTGTGTGTGTGTGTGTGTGTGTGTGTGTGTGTAGATGTGTATATAGATATTGGTGTACATATGTGTGTATATATATATTATCAACTTTCCTTTTCTGTGACAAAAATATCTGAGATAATCAGTTTATAGGGTTTCAATACATGGTCCTGTTGTTTTGGGCCTGTGACAAGGCAGAATATGACAGTGAGAAGTGCATGGTATAGCAAAGGAGCTCACCTCATGGCCAAGAAACAAGAAAAGAGAAAGAGAAGAAGAGACTAATGTCCCTCAATCCCCTTTAAAGTCGTGTTCCCAGTGACCTGACTTTCTTCCACAAGACCCCACCTCCTAAAGGTACCACTACCTTCCAATAGCACCACAGACTGGCAACTAAAATCTGTAAAATATGGATCTTTGTGGGACATTTAAGATTCAAGCTATAACATAAATATAAATATATCTTTTCTATTTGCAACCTCTAGCTGAAATTCAGCATTTCCTTTAATTATGATTATATGTAAGTTACCATATTTGGAATAGCACTCCATGTAAATTTGTCACCAATAGAAATCTCAGATATTTTTATACCATATATAATTGCCACAGATAGGAACTGCTCCTCAGTGCTTTGGAATTATAGTAGTCATCATACTATTAAAGTAACAAATTTATAATTCACTATAAGAGTTATAAGATTTATAGAGTATTTAAAGAAGCAATAAAGAAATACACATTAATATGTTAATGATAGTTTAAAATATTTTGATAAGTACACTTTGATATAATTGATTGCTTTGGTAATTCTACATATTTTGATTAATTCATTTAAAAATCTAATTTTGAGAGGTAACCTATAGACTTCTCTAAGCTGTCAAAGAGATCCATGATCCAGAAAGGATTATGACACCTCAGTCTCAGGATGACTTCTTATATACCTTAGTGGAGACATCATGGAACTGGGGTTTTAATTTCTGCATTATTTTTTTCTTTCCATCTAGCAATACCATAATATCTTAAGTGCTATAATTTTAGGATCTGATAATCTTCCCTTCCTTATCTTTGGTTTCAGTTTCCTGTGGTCAATTGTGGTATGAAAATGTTACTATACTGCAATGAGGAATTAAAATATTTTGAGAGGCAGAGGAGCGCATGAAACTACATTTATATAACTCTTATTACAGTATATTGTTATAACTATATTTGACTATTAGTTATTGTTAATATTTCTGTGCATAATTTAGAGAGTAAATTTTACGTAGATACACAGGAAAACACAGTATATATAAATAAGGTTTGGTGCTATCTGGGGTTTCAGGCAGCTACTACGGTTCTTAGAATTCACAGTTGTGCTTCACACTCTGGCTTCCCCAAGGGAAAGTATCAGACAGGGCCTCTCCACTGTGCATGCTGACACCATTGCCAGGGCCATAATGGTCAGGGGCTGTGTATCACAGAGACAGGTCTATGCATGGTACATGAGCCTTCATGGTGCTCTTTACACTCTGTCGGCCCCAATAAACCCTTTCTTCTCCCCAACTAAAGATTAGGCAAAATATTCAGAAGTCCAAATTGCTTCAGTTTCTTGATGGCTGTTAATTGTTTTGAAAATGTGTTGCCTTACTTCTCAGCAACATGGACATCCCACCCCCTCAGAATTTCCCTCTTCTAACCTAGAGTCAGAAAACAAAAAGTATCTTAAATTTGAATTTAAATCATTGATGATCCAATTAGTGATTGACCCTATTTCTAGGGCTCTCAACATTTTACATATTTTCCCCTCAACCTTGCTATTCTATTTCATATTTTTAGACCTGTTTCTGAAACCTCCTTGGCTTCACTCTGCATCTCTGTGTATTAAAGAGAATTTCAGAATTCAAATACGAAAAAAATCACCACGTTGACATGTCCAAATGCTTATCGCGTTCCAGGCAGCACTTTTGTATAACAATTCAAGCTAGTACTCCTTTTCGACCTCGAATCATTTATAAAGGCAGGTCTCTCCCTGACTACGCAGGGAGAGAATAGGCTGCCAGCGTGGGTGGTCTGGGGCTCTGGAGCCCAAACTCTGAGGGAACAGATGACATCATGGATTCACATGGCAAGTTTATGAAGCTGCTGTTCAGCTCTCCCGTGCAGTTAGACCCAATTGCCTGCATTATTATCTCTGCTAGACTATTCAGTGGCAGACGGATGTGGGACAGGATAGCTGGAAATAATATTTTTAAACTTGACTTTCAAAAAATAAAAGATTTGAAGATTTACAAGCATTAGCAGATACTTCTAAAAATTTATCCATTCAAGTGGGGAAGAGGGATCATTGCACCTGAATGATTTTCCAAACTGACACACTTGTCCCCTTTGCCTGTCTGAATTGCTAATTCTATTTTTTTGTTTTTTCACCACCCCGAAGGACTGTTATTGGTCTTTTCCCAGACTGCTTTTAGGGCATTCCAGGCTGGCACAGAGTGGAACCAGACACCTCTTTCTGCTTAGACCTGCAGAAATTTCAGTGTAGAAAGAGGTTTATGCAAATGCAAGTGAAATGAGACATTCATGGAAATTTCACCAGATTTCAAGGTTGTTGGAGATTACCTGCTCCTCATAAGAGAAAGTTACCGAATCCTAGTCCAGAGTCCTGCTGAATTTTTTGCTTGTAGGTGAAGAGTCTGAGGTTAGCTGCGTTTGCCAGCATCTCTTTCTCTGTCATTCACCTCATGCCAGGTATGTATGACAAATGAGTACAGTGTCTTCTCACTGAGGATCTGATCTACCACAATTACTATGCCTTCCTACCTGGAGAGGTAGTATTATTTTAGTAACTGATAGATTAGTTATGTTTGGATACTTCCTCCACTAATATCTCTCCCTCTTAATTAAATAATTATAGTTTCTAGCTGTTATCATTTCAGAATACCATAGTATTTGAATGCTTAGTGAATCCAGCCTAGTGGAGTTTAAATCTTGGATCTGTCTCAGAATTGATTTATGACCTTGGTCAAATTACATAACCTCCTTTTGTCTCAGTTTCCTCATCTGAAAAAAATGGGATGGTAATTCGTATTTAACTCAATAGTGTTTGGAGAACAGATGAATTAACACAAGATGTTTATAATAGTGAGGAGCACATAGGAAATTCTGAATGAATGTTAGTTGATAATTATTATCATCACCACCATTTTACTTTTTGGGATTGAATTCCTAACATCTTGCCCAAGCCATTTCTGTAGAAGTCATCCTTCCCTTTCTCAAAGCACCTTGTCTTGATAGCACAGAGATTGAAGTGCAAAAGTCTAAAACTCACATGGTTTTCATCCCCAACAGAAACTGGACACTGTCCCCAAATTCAAAATAAGAGGGAGGCTTGGGAATGTCTTTAGGAGATTTATTGCTGTTTAAAAGGGAGTAAGAAAGGCGTCATCAGCAAACGGAAGTCTTGAGTTTCTTTTATGGACCCACCCACAGCATCAGAAACAGCCAAGGGGACGTTGTTGTCATAATGAGGCCATGCAAGGACATACTGCAGACAGCTGAGCTACAGATGCACCCAAGCCTCCTCCTTTTGAAGTAATAAACACTCTGCTCTCTGATGAGAGAAGTCTGATTCCCTTAGGAAAGTGGCCAGGAAAAATTGGTCAATGAATCATGGTTTTTCTAAACTTTGGCACCTAGGATGGTTCTAACAGTGTTTTAAATGACTTTTTCATGGAGTGAGCTGGAATGAGAGTCATATGAGGGCAAGATAGAGCATGGGTCACCAGCTTGCACAGCCCTTGCAACAGAACTAGGTTTTAATCCCAACCACCCAACAATTGGATAGGGTGCCTTCTCTCAGCCTCAGTTTTACTGCCTGAAAAACAAGAGAGGAGAATAGTATCTGCCTCAAAGGGTTGTTTGGAAAGATTAAATGAGATAATGTGTGAGGAGTGGAAGGATGCCAGTGTTTAAACACGGTTTCTATGGGAACAGCAGTGCAACATAGGGTTCCTTCTCTCCTTTTCTTCTTAAGTAAAAGCTAATCAGTTCTTCTGTGGCTAATGACTTGGGATTTGGATTTAACAGTTATAAATTCTAGTGAGAAACCTCCTTGACTTACAATGGAGTTATGTCCTAATAAACCTATTATGAGTTTAAAGTATCTTAAGTCACCCACCAAACACCACAGCTTAGCCCAGTGTACCTTAAACATGTACAGCGCTGACATTAGCCTACAGTTGGGTGAAACAATCTCACACAAAGCCTATTTTATAATAATTTACTGAATACTTGTATCTGTAAAGTTCTGGAAACACAGTATATGGTAGGCTGTCTATTGTTTCCCCCTCATGATTGTGGGTCTAATTGGGGGGGGGGGGGAAGGTGCTGCAGCCCAGCATCTTAAAAGAGAATGGAACCACATTTAGCTCAGAAGGCAAAAATGCAAATTCAAAAGTAGAAGTGCAGTTTCTACTGAATGTGTATCAATTTTGCATCATCATAAAGTAAAGCAAACTATTATTTCAAACCATCTTAAGTTGGACATGGAGGTGGGATTGGAGTTGGAACATGGGGTGGGACAATGGAGAGAAGAATAATTGTGGGGCCAGCATGCCTGAATGGATCCAGGGAATTTGTCTATGGGGTGGAGTCAGTGCCAGCGTAGGTCACGGAGGGGAGGATCAGAAGAGCTGTGTTGGGAAATCTTAACACTGGGCCCCAGGATCTATGTGTTCTTTGTTCTAGGCATGAACTCCAGGTCATGATTTCATTGCACTGGTGACTATACATCATTGACTGAATTGACTCTTTCCAGGGAGCAAAAATATCCTGACAGACTGTAGAACTTGCTCTGCGGCCATCCTTGGCCTCTGGTTAGCATTGAGAAGATCATGGATACTAAATGGAGTGGTGGGACAAGATGCCACACTGGATGAGGCCAAGACACGGCTGAACCAAGCAAGGAGTGACTCTGAGTGGGAACAGTGGTCTGTGAACACCACTGCTGTGATCTGAATAATGTTTGTGCTCCCTGGCCAATTCATATGTTGGAGCTTAACTCCCAAGTATTAGGTGATGGTGTCTTTGGGATATGAATAGGTCATGAGGTTGGAGTTCTCATAAATGGATCTAATGCCCTTACAAAAGGAGACCCCACAAAACTGCCTTGCCCCTTTCACCACATAAAGACACAGCATGAAAGCAGACCCCCACCAGACATGATTCTGCTGGCACCTTGATTAGAACTTGGCAGCCTCCAGAATAGTAAGAAATAAATTTCTGTTGCTTATGTGCTACCTAGGTTATGATAATCTGTTAGAGCAGCCTGGATGAACTAAGACACCATTAAACAATAATTCCTCACTTCTTCCTCCCTCCAGCAACTGGCAGCCATCATTCTACTTTCTGTCTAACTTTTTGACATAAGAAAAAGAGACAGAAAAAATCAATCAAGAAAAAAAAATGAATAAAAAAGGCAATCTAGTTGTCAGTTGAATTTCCTTTGTTACTGGTTTAAGTTTGGTCTGAGGTGATGGATGCCACTCGTATTATGCTTTCCTTGTCAGTAGTAAGCACAAATTTACCTTGATAAACTTTAACTGAACTGAGGCAGGAGAAGTGGGGAGAAGTTGTGGGAAGGAGGATTTTAAAGGAAATGGTTTCAGGATGTTGGATGGGAAGTAAAACAAGTGTGTTGGATTAAGTTATTTCCTGTGGTATAACACTTGAGAGCAGGGTTTTATGAGATGGTTGAAGGGGAAAAGTAAGTAGAAAGAAAGTTGTAATTTGAATTTGACTCTAAACCATAGGAAACATCATTTAGTCTAAAAGTATGCCTGAAATGAAGAGGTACTTTGAGAAAATCATTCTATACTCTGGATATTGTAAGGGGTGGCACACAAGAGAACCCCTTAGATCGTTCCCTGATGCATGCAGCTTCCTGGCTTCTGCCCTGCAGATGATGACACACCCTATCTTTTTCTGCCTAGCTTGCTTTGCCATCACCCTTAGCAAGTCCTCCATCAAGTGGTTCTTTCCAGCAGAAAGATGGTGTCTTGTAATGGTTGGCTGCTGTGCATTTTCACAAGGGAGCTGTGGATAATCATGTCCACAAAAGACAGGAAATCCATACCCATCAGCATGCCCTGTCCCACTTAGTTCTTGATTGCTATGCTGGGTTTCTATTTTGTGACTGAAATTACAAGTGGTCCACATATATGAATGTGAGGGTCCAAAGACAGGTCCACACAAAAGTGTCAAGCTCCTGGGAAAGAAGGGGACTTGGTAAAATAAAATTGAGTAATGAGATGAGACAGAGGGGCCTCAGTTTTTGAGGTTCTTTCATTCTGTTTCTAATCACTGAAGACTAGATATAATCCAGTCCACAGAAGAAAATAGAAAGGACTGCAGACAATCCCCAATTTATGACACTTTGACTTACAAATTTTCAACTTTACAATGGTGCCAAGATGATATATATTCAGTAGAAAAATGTACTTTGAAGTTTGATCTTTTCCAGGGATTGTGATATGCAGTCCCATACTCTCCTGAGGTGGCAGAACCACAGCTCACTTTCAATCATGTGATCACAAAGCAAAGTAACCAACATTCTGACGTGGATGCTGTTGCTATGGTTTTCAGTAAGTCAAATGCATTGAATGTGTTTTCCACTCGTATTTCCACAAAATTTTCAGCTTATAATGAGTTATCTGGAAATAACCCATGAGAAGTAGAGGAACACTTGCAACTCCATTAGTACTTGTAACATTTGGTAGTTACAAACACAACTTGCAAGTGTTTGGCACTCTGCAACATTTGACATCTATTTGTTCATAAAAGCACTATGAAGTAGATAGTATTCTACTACCCATTTATAGATTTGAAAACGGAGGCTCTGGCAATAAGAGACAGAACTGGGATCTGATCTTAGCATCTACATTCTTAATTTTGATTTGATTTTCATATATGATAGGCAGTATGCTGGAGACTCATTTTTTTGCCCGTGGATTATTATAGTGTTACTTGTTAAAAAAGTTAAAACACATGTCAATACCAAATGACCTTGGTGCTTTTCTCTGAACTTGTTTTGGATCCTCTTCTTGGTTTCATTCATCTATTTTTCTATCAAGATTACTGCACTGTTGTCATAAATCATAACATCCTACTACTTTCCCCAGCCACAGTAGCATCCCAGCCCATCTATTATCTCGAAACATAGTCATGACAGTTGATTGTCCCAGGTGACACAACTGGAAAATGGCAGAGTAAGAGAAGGATGCATTGAACTCTCACCCCAGGCAGATCTGTCTCCCAGGGCCAGAGAAAAATAATTCCACAGCAAAACTACAGGGCTCAGATAGAATCTTGCAGCTGAAAGCCTGGAATTTTCTGTTTAACAATACCCCAAAACCTTCTACCAGCACCAAAGTGGAAATCATGTGCTAATTGGAATTCAATGATGCAGATAATATGGAATGGAGCACACTAGCTGACAGAAAACTTTCTCCAGCAGCTGAGGTACTTTCTCTGCATTTTATTTAGTACTAGAAAGAGAATTCAGAACAAAAAAGGTAGGAGAAGAAAACTGTTGGGCAAACAGCATCCTATATATCTGTACGTTTCATACCTGGGATCCTGTGTCTTCCAGCCATTTCTTTAAAAACCCAGACCATTGAAGAATTAATTGCAAACAATCATCATTATAACTAGAGCTCACAAATGATGTTGTGTATGTTGTGTGTTTCTGGGCAGAGGGACAGGTGGAGCAACATACATTGATACAGTACCCATGTACCCATTGACACAGTGTCCATGTACCCATCGTCAGCTTGTGAAAGAGTCATCACATTCACTACCATTGGTTAAATGGTTTAAAGGATGTTGCTGCCTGATAAATAGCCATAGTGACTGAGGGAAAATGCATTTTTTCCTTCAATGTTTAATTTTGAAAAGAAATAGCTGAAACATAATAATACTTGTCAAGGTGATAGGGTTGGTATTGATTCACTCTGGAAAAATTACTTTACATTATGTTTCTACATAAGTATTTCCTCCCTGTAGCTATTAGGTTCAAAATCAATTGAATCTTCATAATTAAATTTGGTTTTATTTTCAAGAAACTAAGTCTTTGTAATACTATGGAAGGCAAATGAATAGAAAATCACTTCATTATAGTGTTCAGGATAACTTTGATATTTTTACTGTTCATGATTCGCAGCATCACTGAAATTCAGGACTTAACTGCATAACAAATTATGTGATTTAAAGATTGATTCCAAATGATACAACTCATAAAAACTGCTATGAGAAAACTAAAGGAAAATGGGAGACATTTCACACTCAAAGTAAAAATGCATAGGGTTTGTATTTTTTTGTTTTAAGGCATCTCAGGTTTTACTTCCTTATTAAAAAGTCCCATGAATTTACGGAAGTTACATCTTGTCAAGGAAGATGTCATAAGAGATTCCAACGGTGAAAGTTCCTGTGAGTCCTGCAAGATTATCAGAACTGGAAGACACAGCTTGTTCAAATCGCCCATTTTACAGATGATGAAATTGAGATACATACTGGCAAAGTGAGAATAACAGGATTATATCATGTTAAAGGGCAGAAAGAAAAGTCAGGAGGGGAAATTCAGTGAGAAAGAGAAGAAAATGTCATCAAGTTTGCTAAGTAGAAATAAAATAAGTTCAGCTTGAAAAGTTAGAGATAAGGGCACTTTAGTGTCTCCTACAGAGAAACAAATAAGAAAAATATTATAGAATATTTTGTATTTGGGCACTAAAATAAGCCAGGAATACAGTAGGCATTGAACTAGATAGAGTTTTTTTTTTTTTTTTAGCAATAGCCATACTGGTCATATCTCACTTCTGATTGTGCTATTTTGCAGAGGGAGAAAAAGCACATGTGTTGTGACAAGGGTAAAGATCATTGAGTTGGAGCAACAGTTGGCTTACTTAATTTGCTACACTTTAGGGGAAAATCTGGAAAGAAGTTTTGAGGGCTTTGTGACAGGCACAGAATGAGACCATGAAAGGAAGAGTGTATTTGAACCTATAACTCAAGAATGCCCTGGGTATTGATTGTATCCATGTACATTCTTCTCCTATTGACTTGACCTTTGTGGTAGACATTACTAGTGCTCAACACTGTCTGATTCTCTAGCCATTCCAGTGTAATCAAGATTACTGTCCACTTGTGGGTAGGTGGGGCTGTGTGATCCTTTCTGGCAAGTGCCATGCAACGTCATGAAGAACCCATGTGACTTCCCACCTGGTTTTTCTCCTTCTGATGGGATCACAGAGTTGGGAGATAAGGGAGGAGACATGGGATTAAAGAAGATTCGATCATTCTGTCTCTGTGGTAAGGTGAATTGTCCTCAACAGTCATGAGACCTCCAGCAGACATTTTACAAGTGAGAACACTATGTATTAAGTCACTGCAACTTGGGGGTTGCTTCTTGCAACAGCAAACCTCTAGCCTAGCCTGATTAACAGTCATCTCTTGTGGTGCATATCCATATCGTCTCATTTATTGTATTTGGTGGCAACAGTGTCTGAAAGGGACCTTGGTCTGGGAAATGGCAGTTTCCATCTTCCTGATGATCCATGTAAGTTGGTTTGGGAATGAGCAATTATAGTAGCTAGAAGGATTGAGCACACCAAAAATGTGATTGTAGCTGTAGAATCACATCTTGTTTTGCTTTGTGAGATCAGAGGAAAGGTCTGGCTTTGTTGCAAATGGGAAGTCCATGGTACCTTCGGTGAAAGAACAATTTTTTTCAGAACATTTAGAAACCTTTCCAAAATGGCAAGGGAAATAGCAGCAGTTTAGTATTTGTGCAGTTCCTTCACTGAAGGTAAGTAGACCTGCCAACTGAAGGAGGAATCCAGCAGAATGTACATGGAAAAGAGTTTGGTGGGTCCCTCCAACCTCCCTCCAAAGTGTCCAGTACAAGTGAGAGGAGGAGCTTTATGATGGAGACACATCTGACAGACCTTACCTGGTAAGGTGACTCAGACCAATGTCAGGAACAAAAAAATCATTTCCACAGTATATACCTTGATGGATGGTCTTTCTTCCAACAACCCAACATTCCAGTTTTATTATGAGAAAAGCATCAGACAATTGCAATAGTAGGGTATACCATAAAGTACCTGGCCAGTTCTCAAAACTTTCAAGGTCATTAAAAGCAAGGAAAGTCTGAGAAATTGCCTAGGTCAAGAGGAGCCTAAGAAGATGATTTC
Source organism: Aplodontia rufa (assembly GCA_004027875.1). Taxonomy (NCBI): domain Eukaryota; kingdom Metazoa; phylum Chordata; class Mammalia; order Rodentia; family Aplodontiidae; genus Aplodontia; species Aplodontia rufa. The sequence goes on from PVKS010004964.1 coordinate 15,265, forward strand.
CAGAATTGAATTGTGAATCAGAAAAAGGACACCAAGGAAAAACTGAGAAAATTAGAATGAAATATGAAATTTAGTTATTACTGTATTGGTATCGATTAATTGTAACAAATATAACAGGCTAATGAAAGCTCTTAAGAATAGAAGAAGCTGAGTATGTCATACATGGGAACTATCTGTACTATCTTCTCATTTTCTGTTAATCTAAAGCTATTCTAAAATAAATCTGCTAAAATGATGAAACAAAATAAAGGGCAAAAAATAAAAAATAAAAAGGCAATTTTTTCTGAAATAGTTATCTGATAGGGATGTGCCAATAATGGTTAATATTTAGTTTTCTTGTCCTAGAAGCAATTTTCTCCTTTATAAAATCAGTGCCATGGTGAAGATATTTTGTGCTGTGCTTGTAGATCTGTATTTTTATGGCATTATTTTTAATTGGGTTTATATTCTGCAAAAATTCATCAAACTAATCAATAATGGACAAATGGATATGGTTCAAAAAAGAGAACAAAAAATGATCTACTTAAAGAGGTCGAGATATTGGTATTGTCATTTTTGTTCACAGAAGGAATTGAGACCTATGACAGGTTGAATAAAGTGTCTGAAAGTTAGAGTGGTCACGAATGACAGAGCCTAGGAGTATATGCCTTAGAGCTTCTTCTTTTTTCACTCCCTGGGCTGCCCATGAAATGTACCCAGACAGACAATGTGTGGCTGTGCGTGGTATGTGCAGGCAATGCTAGCTGAGGAAGATGGTGAGTCTGGGTTTAAAAGTGACTCCAGGATTGACCACTGTCAGTGAGAGAGTTGGGAGGACAATAGATATTTAAATGGCTGTGAAGGTCAAAATAGAGCCATTTCTTCTGTCCTTTAGCTCCCTGAGTGACCAGTGACTTATTTGCCTCCACTTTTCTTAGTATTCTTTTCAGTCTCTAGGTTGGTTTTCCAAGTTTCATTTCTTAAAATTTGTTCAACTGAATTCATAGATCCAACAAACAAAACTAGAGGAGCCCTGAAATGAGGCTGAGTGTGGAACCCCTGTATTAGGCTCTCCAGAGAAACAGAACCAACAAAATACATAAAGATACTAAGAGGAGATTCATCATTGCAATCAGATTCTGCATTTGTGGTCGAGAAGTCCCATGTTTCATATACAGAATCATTAAAAATATTACATAAAATTATATTCAGGTTATATACATGAAACAAAAAATGAATTTCTGTTTGACCTTGTGTTGCATCCCTAAGATAGAATATATATATATATACACACACATACATATATATATATACACACACACACACGCAAACAGAAAAAAAATTCCAAAATCTGAAAAACCATTCAAAACTCAAAACATTCCTTGTCCCAAGAATTTTGGGTAAGGGATACTCGACCTGCACAAGAAGGTGATTCACCTCAATCAACTATGGAAAAATCCATCTGTAAGCACCAGATGGGAGGTGCTTTCACTTTGCAAGGTAGCAAGTCTCCTTGGACAACAGACAACATATCTACTACTTCAGCCTCACCCTTAGAGCTGTATGCATGAATGAAGAAAGTCTGTTCTCTTTAAATTATTTTCTCTTTCTCTTCTTCTTCTTGTTCACCCCCCTCCTATTACCCACTTCTTTCCTCCCTCTCCCCATTCCAGCCTCCAGATCTGTGGGATACAGTAAACCTCTTTTCTTTATAAATCACTAGTCTCAGGTATTCTGTTATAGTAACAAAATAGACTGAGATACTTCTAGCTGAAAATGGACTAAGATCTTCCTCTCTCCATTGGGCCTCTGGTTGAATTTGAGTTCTCAAATGAGTGATAGAACCCTAGGTTGTTCCCTCCAATTAGATCTTCTTTTCAGGCTCTTTGTCATCTTCTATAGTTTTCATTTTTATAGGAAAATAAAATAGAGGGAAGTTTGTCTTCAGAATCTTAGCCTGACCTTCCTTCCTCCTGTTCCCCTAATATGTTTATTTCTCCTGGCCTAGCCTTGCAATACCCATCACATGTTCTTTCTCTCCATTGGTCAGGGTCAGGGTCTTTATTATTGTCTAGATAGGGATCTACCCTTGGAAATGAGATACCTGTGCTTGTGCGGAGGCCTATCCTAGAGAGATGCTTGTAAAACCCTGTTTCTTGGAGCTGGTCAAACTTTTCCCATCGCAGCAAGAGCATTATCCTCCACTCCTTCTGGAAGAATGTAAGACCGAGGTTTCAATTCATTTTTCTTCTCACCCTCCTATCCCACAAAGTCCAGAATACCCATCAATCTAGGATTAATTGAAAAATTCACATCTTGAAATGGCTGCATTTGCTTCTATTTCCATTCACATTGGAACACCTGTCTTTGATGTTGTTAGGGGAAGGAGGAAAACATAGGAAAAAAGGAAAATCGCAGAAGAAAAGCTTTCACCAACAATTCAATCATCAAATGATAGAAAATTATAATTTGAAAAACTGGATATTTTGTGGTTGATTTATTTTTTTTTTAAAGAGAGAAGGACAGTGAGAGAGAGAGAGAAAAAGAGAGAGAGAGAGAGAATCAATTTTGTTTTAAAGAAAGAGGGGGACAGTGAGAGAGAGAGACAGAGAGAATCAATTTTTTTTTTTAAAGAGAGAGAGACAGTGAGAGAGACAGAGAAAGAGAGAAACAACTTTATTTAGTTTTTCACGTGGCCTTCATTGTTCCAACACTCAGTTGTGTACGTGGTGCTGGGGTTTGAACCCGGGTCCTCGTGCTTGCCAGGCAAGCGCCGAAACCGCTGAGCCACCGCTCCAGCCCAGAGAGAATCAATTTTTATTGAGTTTTGCATATGGCTTTTGTTGCTCTGAGACTTGGTTGTGCACGTGGTGCTGGGGTTTAAACTCATGTACTTGTGCGTGCTGGGCAAGTGCTGTAACCACTGAGCCACCACTCCAACCCCTTGGGGTTGATTTCTTGACTATTAAAATAATAAAAGTGGTGAGGAAAAAGCAATATCCAGAACCACAACATGATTATTTTGGTTGTGTGTGTGTGACCTATGAAATACAAGAGCTTGGGAGAATATTATTTGTACTTTTCCCTACAGAAGTTGAAATTCTTCCTTAAGTGCTACCTGGACAATTCACGTACTTATCTAAGTAGGAATAAACATTTCCACCTGAAAATTTAATTTAACAATATTAATGTCAATTTACAAGAAATATATTACATTTATCACAACAATTTCAGAGACATGATCTCATTTTATCCCACAACTAGTGGATGTCTTCAATGCTTGTATGCTTAAGGTAAAAGGCCTGTCCAAAGCCCCTCATCCAGAACATTTCAGACCATACCTTATTCTACGAGCTGAGGGCTCACAAAGAGAAGATTTGTGTGTGTGTGTGTGTGTGTGTGTGTGTGTGTGTGTGTTCTCATATGTTGTAACAGGGAAAAATGAGTTTTACATTTTGAAATGGGGAAAAAATATTTTGTAACACAAATTCATATTTCCGTGTCCATGAGGAAAGTTTTGGAATTCAACCCCATTTACATATCCGCTACAGCTGCTTTTTTGTTATAAGGGCAAGTTCAGTAGTTTAGACAGAGACCACATGGTCCAAAAAGGCTGAAATATTTACTCTCTAGCTATTTACAAAAAGAAGAAGGAAGAAAGAAGAAAAAGAAAAGAAAAGAAAATTGTCAGTAGCATCCTAAGTCAAAGTCGATCCCATAAGAGCTATCTTTGTAGAACCCTAGCAGACCCAGGGGCAAAGGCAAAGTCCACAGGTATCTGGCTTGTAAGCCAGGGAAAGAAGCTTAGAAATGGGCCTTCAGTAAAAGGCTAGTCCTTTAAATCTCCAGCTTGTTGCCATCCTCCAGCCTGGTGCAAGCTCCTTCCTCCAGTGGATGTCAGAGGTGTGTCTTCACAACACCTTTGCTGACTGAAAGGGCAGAAGTTTTCTCCTTACCACCCCACCTTCAGGAAAGCAGTCATCCATCAAGTGCAGAGCTGTTCTTGAGTGAGGAAGTGTGAAATGTCACAACTTAGAGGTTAAGGAGACAAAAGTAGAAAGCAGCAATGGAACTCTCTAGCGCTTGTGTTAATGCAGATGTTTGATATGGCAGGCTCTGCTATTCCTAGACCCCTTTCCACCCATGGCAGCTCTTGTGGGATGTGACGGAGTGGATAAGGGTAGATGTAGTGGAGAAATCAAGCACCTGGAAGGCTACTCTTCTCTCAGCAGAGCTTCTGATTCATGTTTGCTCCCTACTTTTCTACCTGCACCCACAAATGTATTACTATCTTCTTTTTGCTACATGTCTATTATATATCATTCAATTTAGATTGAAAGAGATGATTTATGCAACTCTCTGCACCATGGGATTTACCCAGGAGGGAACTGAAATCTGGGTTGCTTGAAATTCTTCCCTGTTTACCTGATGTCTGTAAGGCAAAAATCTGAGTGCTGCCCATTAACCTCAAAAGCTCCACAAAGTCAAGTGTGTCTTCCATCATGGACATGTTTTCCCTTCATATCCACACATGAGATGCTCACTATAAGGAAGCATTCTCCCAGTTGCAATTCATCAGAGCACTAACCCCTAAGAAATTCTTTAAAAACATTTTCAAGATGTGTTTAGCTTAACCAGGTTTCTTAACTCAAAGACATTTCTGTGTGCTTAATATGCAGCATTTGCTGCCATCTTCTACCTCTCGGACAGACCCTTTTCTTTCTCCTCTAAAAAACAGGAACAATAATATCTATCACTTAAAATATCATTATTTCCTCCTTCTATTTTCAGCATGCAACCAGAGGGAATTTTGGATTAGTGTTGCAGGGGGAAAAAGCTATTCTGATAATAAAATAAGGGAATGCATGTTTGCTGAAAAACATACATTACAATTTGTACCTAGAAGATCTTTCAAAGATCTATGTGTTCAGGGCATGTTCCCCAGCTTGATGATTTTAGGCAATGATAGAAACTTTAAGAGGCAGGGCCTAGTTTTAGGTCATTGAGGGTGTGCTCTTGGAGAGAATTGTGGGACCTTAGCTGCTTCTTTTTCATCTTTCGTTGTTTCTGGGCTATGACATGGGTGGCTTTGCTCTCTTGTGTGTCCCTGCCAATATGTGCTGCCTTGTGACAGCCCCAAAGCAATGGAACCAACTGTTAGTTGACTGAAACCACCAAAACAAATAAAAGTTTTCTCTTATTACTTATCTCAGTTATTGGTTATAGTAATGGAAAGCTGACTAACACAGAATAGTACAGCATGCAACATATTTCCTATTTTTTGCATTGGTTTTCAATAAGGAAGTAATACACTCAAAGTAGGGAAACTCATGCTCAATCATTTTGGGGACAAAATTGCATATTAACATGGTATCTCTAGGAGAGGAATCCACTTATGTGATCAGTTGAAGTGTACTCATTGTGCCAGCAAGGCAAGACTGATTTGGGGGTTCCAAATTCTTCCTTTTGGACCATACTGTGAGGATTATTGTTTATCTATGCATTAGGTCAGGGGTTAGTGATTTTTTTCTGTAAAAGGAAGAGTATGTGCAAGTCACATAGATTCTGCTGCAACTACCCAACTATACTGCTATAGCAAAAAAGCAGTTATAGACAAAACACAAATAAATGGGAATGGTTGTGTGCCAATAAAACTTTAATTATAAAATGGAGCTGCATTTGCCCCATTGGTTGTATTTTGTCAATTTTTGGCCTACATGTTTGATTCAGGTAGAAAAGGCTTTTATCATATTTTGCTCAGAATTTTTTTAAAAAATAATTTGTCCATTTGTATTTCTTTCAGAACATGAGTTGGGGAAGAGTTTTGAGGTTCAGAATCATTTTCTCAGAACAGAGAACACAGAAATAATAAAGGTGGAGATGAACTGCGTCTGGATAAAATCCAGAAGACTGAATTGGTGGTCATGTAAGTTCAAGTCTGCAGACAACAGACAGAGGTGCAACCAGGAGACCTGTCCAAACTCTCATGATGCATGCGGCTTACAGAGTAGGGCAAAAGCAGTGTAGTCCCTTCACCCCTGGGGAATATGTTCCAAGACCTCCAGTGGATGCATGGATTGCACTATATATACTATGCTTTTCTAAAACATACATGCAAACCTGTGATAAAGCTTAATTCCTAAATTAGGTACAGTAAAATATTAATAAAAACTAAAAATAGAAAAATTAAAACAATGCACTATAATAACAGTTAAATAAACAGGTCTTTCTCAAATAGTTTATCATACTGTACTTGTCGTTCTTCTCATTGACTGGTGATAATTAAAACTGCAAAACTGAAGATAAGGATGGACCTCAGGGCCAGGCACGGTGGCACACACTTGTAATACCAGTGACTCAGGAGGCTAAGACAGGTGGATTGCAAATTCAAAGCCAGCCTCAGCCACTTAGCGAGGACCTAAGTAACTAAGTAAACCCACATGAAGACTTTTCAAGAGGTAGAATATCAAAATTAGAAACATGGCCTTTGAGATCACATTGCCTAGATTGAGGCGTTATTCCCACCTGTAAGTTTGCGAAAATATCTAATGTCTCAGTTTTCTCAGCTATAAAATGGGAATGTCTAACTCATGGCCAAGAATTCAGTGAATTATATTAAACGTGCTTAAAGAAGTTCCTAATGTAGAAGAAACACTATTTATTGCTACTAGCATAAATTTTCTGTTTTTCTCATGATAATGTTATTTCAGGGCTTATGAATGACTTAGCTTCACAAGAACTGAAGGTCATTGTAAAAATTGTTTTTTCAATGATTTTTCTTTCTGCTCATTTGTTTGTAGGCCTATTTTGTTTTGCTATGCATATGGTATTTCAAGGCTGCATTAAAATGGAAGCCCAAGCTCTCCCACCACAACAATAGGCCAGCACCCCACAGACAATAGATCAGGTCTCTATGACCCAGTTAGAGCAGGGGCCCACCACCCTGCTCCCAGGATCCTTGAAAGAGTAGCATCTTCTGGTCCATAAGGCTACTCTTTCTACATCTCCAGGCAGCCTCAGGCTCCACAAAATGAATGTGGAAATGATGGGTGTTCCAAGGCTAAGTTCACCCCAGTCACACTGAACCAGGTCAAGACTGCAGACACTGGCTAGACCCTGAGTCAACAGGGAAGAGGGAGTTTTCCATTCCACCCAACTGTCTGGGCTTCCATTGACTCAGGACCTGGATAAGACTCAGCACACAGGTGGAAGGATTTTGTAGAAGACTTTTGGGTGGGCCTGGGGTGGATAGCAACTGACGACATGCACAGAAATAACACATGGAAGAATTTGCTTATTTCCATCCATTTGCTCGCTTTGAACAAATATTTACTGAGTGACTTCTGAGCATCATGTTAGGGAGCATGCATTTTTAAAGATTTTATTACAACAGATTCTCTGAAAGCGATGAGGGATATTTTTGTAATCTCAGAAGTTAATGCTCTCAACCCAGTGCTCTGTGTGAATAGTTCATTCATTTTGAACATTCCCTGAGGGTAACAACAAACATTCTTGTCTGTTTTATTCACATATTCTTAAAATTATCATTGCTCAACAAACTTGCTACAATCCTTCCACAAAGCAATTGTTTAGAAATTGTCAATGACATTTACTTCAGAATATTTATTTCGTATATTAAGAAAACAATATACATTATGTAAAAATTAAATAATAAATTAAAATCCCACTTAATCCCCACAAAGCTTAAGAAATAGAATAAAACCAATTTTTCTGAAGTTCTCTCTGTCCCATCTTGGGTTGGATTCCCATCCCTCCCTCAAGTGTAGACCACTCTGCTGGATCTGATGTGAATCCTTCTTTTGTCTTTGCCCAGGGGTTTGATTATAAGATAATATATCCCTTAAAAAGATCACACTTAGTTTGATCTGTCCTGGAATTTCATGCAAATGGAATCGTGCTGTACATGTTTTTCCCACATGACAAATAGATATTTTACTTAGGTATTGTATAGACATAGCATGTATGTATGTATCACTCTATTTTAAAGTTTATTCAGATGGATACAAATAGCTGGAGTTCAGTTACTTTACTGCACAGTATTCCATAGTACGGCCACATCAAGACTCATTTCTTTCTTCCCTGTCACTATTTTTAATTTTTGCTCTTAAAAATGCATCTATAAACCTCCTGAAATGACTAGGAAAGGGAGTGCTGGGTTATGGGACGTGTGCCTCTTTACCTTGACCAGATGGTGACATAGGACTTTTTAAAGTAATAGCACCATCTTTCTCTGTAACCTCCTTCCAGTGGTGGCTTTCCCCATTTGGAGGAATCTAAAATGGAGTGCTACGGTTTTATTTGACTTTTCCCTGACTGAATATCTTTTTATGCTTATCAGCCATTTGGATTTACTCTTTTTTGAATTGCAGCTTCCTGTATTGTTTATTTTTCTAGTTCGTTTGTTTTGATTGAAATACATATCTACATAATATGCATGTATATATATGTATACATACATACACAAACATGCATATATATGTGTATTTGACATAAATATATCACTAAATTTGTACATTTTCTTTATGTTCTCACATTTTTACTGTGATTTTTTTGATCAATAGACATTTAAATATGTTTCAGTGTAATCTAATTTTTCTACCTTTTCCTTTATGGCTTGGCTTACTTTATCTTGGTTAAGAACTCCTTTCGCACAATAAAGTAATTTTTAAAAAATTCATAAAAACAGAAAGTCTCTTAAAATTTTAAAGTTTTGTTTTTCACTTTAATCCTTTAGGCCAGCTGACACTGGTTTATGTGTTATGTGTTATGTGGTAGGGATGTAATTTCATTTTATTTTCTGCAAGTATAACAAATTAGCTCTGCACCATGTATTCCTAATTCATGCTTTCCCCTGTGATCTGCAATGCTACTTGCCATATAGAAGGTTTCAGTTTCTGCATGATCTAGTCCCAGGCTCTCCCTTATGCTTTCATTGGCATATTAGCTTATATTTGCACCAGTGTCATATTTATTTATTACACTTTTTCAATTAGCCAGGATCTACCCTAATAGTGCATTCTCCCCACATGATTTCCTTGTCTAGGTGTCTAGGCCATTCTTGGCTCTGTGTGTGTGTTGAATCAATTTCTTAAGTCTGCAGAAGAATTTGCCTGAATTGATAGATTAGTCTGAGGAAAACTGAAATAGATATTTATGGTTTGGTGTATGGTATATTGCATTTATTTGTTTTCACTAGGTATTTGGGTTATTTCCATCTTTTATTGTGAAAAAAGTAAATTTACTTAGATTTTTTGCTATCTTTCAGCACAATTTTATAATTTCCTCCTTTGAAGTTTTGCACACCATTTGTTAAATTCTTTCCTAGATACCTTATATATTTCTGCTAATATATATGCTTTTACATATAGTAACCTTTTTTTTTTTTTTTTTTTAACCAGGGATTGAGCCCAGGAGCACTAAACCACTGAACTACATCCCTGGCCCATTTCCCTTTTTATTTTGAGACAGGGTCTTGCTAAAGTTGTTTAGGGTCTCACTAAGTTGATGAGGTTGGTTTTATTTTTTAAAGAGAGAGGGAAAGAGAGAGAGAGAGAGTGAGAAAGAGATGGGAGGAGGAAGAGAGAATCAATTTTATTTAGTTTTTCATGTGACTTTCGTTTCTCTGACACTTTGTTGTGTATGTTGTGCTGGGTTTGAACCTGCATCCTTGCACATGCCAGGCAAATGCCATAACCATTGACCCACTGCTCCAGCCCACTCTGGGAATATTTTAAAACTATAGAATACAATGATCGAGGAGTTCATTATGCACCATAGTCATGCACCCCATAATGCATTTCAGTCAGCAATGGATCACATACACCCTGGTGGTCTCACAACATATCACTTAATGATACCTTAGGCATCTTAGTTTGTGAAATTGTGCTCTGTGTTGTTCACACAGTGATGAAGCTGCATAGTGTTGCATTCTCAGAACATATCCTCATTGTTAATAAGACGCAAAACTGTAAATTTTTTCCATATTGTATTATCATTCAGACACATTGAGGATGATGGAATAATTTTTTTCCTCACCAAAAAGCTCTGCTTTTCATATCTTTGGGTTTGCTTTTTATACTATTTTTGTCTTCTTCAAAACTGTTAGTTGTGGGGGCTGGAGTGGTGGCTCAGCGGTTACAGCACTTGCTTGCCATGAGTGAATATGTGTGTTCGAACCTCAGCACCATGTGCACAATGAAGCTTCGGAGCAATGAAAGCTACATGAAAAACTAAATGAAATCGATCCTCTCTTTCTCTCTCTCTCTCTATCACTGTTCCTCTCTCTTAAAAAAAATTGTTGTGAAGTAGAGACTCAGTTCTAATCCTGAGTTTAATGTACTCCTAAGTAAGCAGATAACATTTATTAGAATTATAGGGGAATTAATATTCTATGGTATTTATTTAAGCTGTTTGCAACTCTATTTTGTTCAGTTCTTCAAGGTTCTCAAATAGTTGAGCTTCCAAAGAAAATTATATAAGGATTAGTATACTATTATTTTACTATTTAATAGTTATTGCATCTAGTTTCAAAAATTACGTAATGATTTAAGAAAGAAAGTAAAGTAGAAAAAAGGTATATTCTTTGAAATCATAACTCAGAAATCATTGACCCTTCGTTGCAGCTTAATAAAAATTTAGATGAAATCCTTAGTAGAAAATAATCTCAGAAGTGTTATCCTTGCAAGCACAAGTCAGTGGAGCAACAGCTACTCTCAAGCATTTAGTGGTAATGAGGTTTACAAAATTCTAAGTTTCTAAATAAACTATGCCAAAATCCAGGATTGTGGACAAAACTTCACTGTAGTTGAGGTGTTCTATTTGACTGTTACTACCATTTAAGGAAAAACCATCCATTGTCATGGTAATTAATGTATGATGTCTAATAGACTATGAGCAGTGATTATAAAGCTAAGGTGTGGGATCGGGGGCTAAACCTGAAAAATGGACAGTGTTTCTAAATTATGAGATTGTTTGTATATGACAGTGTAGCCAGAGCTTTTTGCTTTTTCACTTTCAAAATAACCCAGTGGCATTGTAGTAGTAATGCTGTCTATTTTGGTCCATTTTATGTTACTGTAACAAAATACCTGACATCAGGTAATTTATAAAGAATAGAAGATTATTTGGTTCATAGTTATGGAGACTGGGAAATTTGAAAGCGTGGAGCTGACAGCTTGCTGCACCATAAGGTTATCACTTAGCAAGTGTGTGTCAGATCAGTACTGTCTTTCTTTTCTTATAAATCCATCAGTCCCATCATAGTCCCTGATAACCTTGTCTAAACCTAATTACTCCCCAAAGATTTCATATCCAAATCCCATCCACCTATGAATTTGGAGATTAGGTTTCTAACACATGAACTTGAAGGAACAAATTTAAGATATAGCACTGTTATTCTCCTTTCTGGAAACTGAATTTCCTTAGTCCCTTAAAACTAATCATGACCATGTAATTTGCTGAAGACAATACAATGTGAGCAGAAATGGCATTGTCACTATCAGGGGCATCACATAATGATTTATCTCCCTTTCCCTGCGTGGAGGGCATGGGGGAGCAACAGCAAGCCATCACAGAAGACAGCAATGGGCCTGCTGAGCCAGAATCAAACTTGTGTCAAAAACTTGTCCTGCAGCATGGCCAAGGTGCTTCTGGTGAAACCGATATCAACCAAGTTGGTGGCCTGAATTAAGACTCTGACACCCCAAACAAGAACAGGTGAAAGGGGGCAAAGGAGACATGGGATATAGTTTTCACTTGAAGAGCTTTTTTAAATGAGAGAGAAGAGAGAAGTTTACTTTAGGAAATACAGTGTTGACATTTTTCTTTAGCTGAGGTGAGTCTCAAAAGTTAGGGCACCTAAATTCAAAGATAATACAGAAATATTTATTTTTTTATTTCATTTTTAAGTAACTAATAGTCTTTCTAGAAATTTTAATTTGGAATATAATACACCCTAAATTTTTTCCCTTACATCAGAACTACTAACCACTCTATATTAATAATAACATGATCTGAGATTTTTTTTTGAGGCCTTATGTGCTAGAATTTATATTGAAAAGTTGAAACTCTCACAGAAATTTTGCAAGTAAGGTTCCATTCTCTTCATTGCACAAATGAGGAAACAGCCTTTAAAGAGATTGTAGTTGCTCAAGGTTGACATTTATGATTGGCATCTGTCCTACCCTGTCCCACCTCAAACCCAGACTCTTAATTCCCATGCTCGGTGCTTCCCAGGTGATGATGTCCATTGAAACTCAGTGCAGTAAGTGTATCTGCGTCTGCTCTAATTCTGACAACTTCCATGCACTTTAGAAGGATCTAATATAAATAAGATTTGGTGTATCTCAGATTTCTTTCTTGGCACCAAAGCACAGGAGTAAATTTAGGACCTCTACATTTTATTCTTGCATTTTTCTTTGCCCCATAGCTTTTTGGCCTACGATGGTAAAAAGGTGCACATTGTCACCAAAACACAGAAAGAGAACACTTTTGTGGAGAGATGCGCAGCCATGGGCACATCTTGTGTGTCTCCACAAACCTGGTCTTCCTCACCTGTAATTGGTGAGCTCACAGTGTTCACAGGATATTTCAGGGGACTTTTCCAAATATAAAATTTGGTGATTACCATAGTTTGAATCTGAAATGCCCATGTGTTAATTTCTTGTTCTTCACCTTGGCTTTACTGGATGTTGGTGGAAACCTTTAAGAGGTGGGGCCTACCAGAAGTTTTAGGTCATTGCGTGTGTGCCCTCAAAGAGGATTACGGGACCCTGGTCTCCTCTCTCCTGCTTCTCAGCCACCATGAGGTAAGCAGCTTCCTCTGCCATGCGTGCCTGCCAGTCTCACCACAGATCCAAAAAGTTTAGGGCCAAATGACCATGAACTGAAACCTCCACGCTGACTCAAAATCAACTTTTCTTCTTTTTACATAAGTTGATTATTAAAGTGTTTGTTACCGTGATGGAAAGCTGACAAAAGGCTCTATACTTTCAGTGCCTGTCTCCCTTTTATGTGGCCTCATGTCAGAATTCATAGCACTTTTGCTTCCTGCAGGCTTTTCTTCTTGCTTCAGAGAATATTAACAGCATTTAGAATATTTAAGGGGCCATTACATGGAACAGAGTCTGTTACTTTCAATGGCTTGAAAACTCTTTTTGGTTTTGACTTAACATTTTGAGCCATGGAAGTCAACCTATTCCTGGATCTTCACAACTTCCTTTTAGCTAGTTTGAGGCCTGTAGGAACTAGTAAATTAAGACCTTTGCCTTTGACATTTGGGCTGGGAAAAAGTGAAAACTGATCTAATAATAATTAGTTATGGTTTAATATGCAAGATTGGAATGTTCTCATTTTTCATTCTGGGGCCTGGTGAGAAGGAGCCAAAGAGAGAGGGAAGATTGATGGGGAACATAAACCTCTGAACCATTCCCATGCCAAGAGAAGTAAATGATCCTCAGGCATCTTCTTACATCATGTTAAGAATCCATGACATCGCTAAAAGAAATGGAGAAGCCCAGCAAAAGTGGGGGTAAAAGAGTTTCCTTTTATTATCTCAAAAGCCAGGCAACTTGGCACACGTGTCACTGCCCATTCATTTGTAAAGCCTGAAGTCTCTGGCTAGCCTTCCTCTTCAGGCTGCAAGAAGGGGGCTCTTGGTTCAGGTGACTGCTTCTGACAAATAGCAGCTTATTTTACAACACTGGAGATGTATTAATTTTTCACTTAATGAAGAGGGAGTGAAGTCTTTGATGAGAAATGACCTGACACAAACTCCAAAGAGTGAGCCCAAACATTATAGGGTAAACCCCTCCCAGAAATGTCCAATTTGTTACTATGTAAAATTTGTGCTGATGGCTTTAGTTGCAATGGCACATTTCATTAACTTTCTAAAGGGAGAATGCTTATATATTGTGTGTGTGTGCATGCGTGTGCGTGTGCACATGCGTGTGTGCAAGATTGCCTGTACAAGATTTCTAGATGCTTCCCAGTCCCCCATTAGTCTGTAGAGATGAGTGAAACCAGAGACCAAGTCAGGGACAGGAGCCTAATCCCAGGAATTTTAGAAAGCTCCTCATCCTGTGCAAAATTATGGAGATTTGAAGGTTGTCTTGAGCCACTTACCTAAAAAACCCAGTGTGTGTGTGGGTGCATGTTCTAATTTGATCTAAGGTAGGAAGATTAGGCTCTTTCTCACTGGTGAGAAATTCAGTGCGGCCCAGAAAGTTGCAGAGAGCAAGAGAGGAACTTGTGAATCAGTTGAGAAGGAAAATGATTCTTGAAGTAACTCTCTGTCTAGGAAAAGAATTAAGATTAAGGATATTTTTAACTGAAAAAAATTAGCCTGGAATAATGCCACCAGAGACTGAGTGGAAATTACCCCTTTTGAAGGTGCCATTTTTATTAGCCAAGAAGTTGGTTTTTAAAAGTTCATCTTGAGGTAATAATGTGTAATATAATTTGAAATAAAAGTATAATAACCTTAAGAGCATTTAGTATTTAACATTGTGAATGGGATGATTTTGTTAAATGAATAACTTTGATAAAGTTTTCATGTGTAGGCAAAATGTATTCACTAGATTTCTATGTAGTGATCTGCTTTTACTTTATGATTTGTAGTCCACAAAAGACTGTTTTTATTAAATAAAGACCATCTGTGAGATAGTAGAGAAAAAGCAGATGGTGCCTTGCAAAGAATGATCCTGCAGTTGTTTCTTTGTTTTCCATGGGGTTTCTAGCATGAATGCAGAATTGGAACTGAGCAGAGAGCCAAGGACTAAGCACAGCCCATGGACAACTAGATAACCTAGGCTTGTCCAAGACAGAGTCTGATGCCCAGCTATGCCCTATGGAAGGCTAGGCAGATGGGGGAACAGCAAGGGACACCAGCAGGGACCATGAGACAAGTGACTGCTTTCATTGATCAAGACTGAGGTCGAAAGAACCCAGGGGTAAGAATTTTAGCATATTGGTTACTGATAAAGAAATAAAGATATAAATAAGACAGGGTAAATGGGCTTACTATAGAGCACCAAAAACAGAACACAAAAAACAAATTATTTTTAAAGATTTTTCAAAGATTTAAGCTTTCTTCCTATTCAGCAATCATACTACTACCTACTCTTATTGCTTGTTCAGGATTTCTAGATGCTTCCCATTCCTCTATCAGCCTGCAGAGACAAAACCAGTGAAACCAAAGAACAAGTCAGGGACAGAAAGCCCAATCCCAGGATTTTAGCAAGCTCCTCACCCTCCGTGAACTTTTGTAGTTTTGAAGATTGTCTTGAGCCACTTACATGAAAGCCAGGGTTTCTAGTTATAGCTCTAACAAATACTACTTTTACAAAGCAAGAACAAGAGTTTAGTGTCTGAATTATGGGACTTTATTCAGTATTGCGATTTTTTTAGTTAATTTTTGTTTTTTTTTTTAAATCTGATTTTTATTTTTCCTCCACTCGTTTGTGTATTTGGTGCTGGGGATTGAACCCAGGTCCTTACGCATGCCAGGCATGTGGTCTACTACTGAGGCACCTCTCTAGCCCAAGTACTACAATTTTTAACATAGGAAGGAGAGATGGAATTATTATGACACTATAATTTCTCTAAATACCAAAAAAATCTGTAAATCAATGGTAGAGGAAGGATTTCTGATAACCGAAGAGAAGGCATTCAGCATGCAGTGTTAGAGGTCCCATGTGAGCAGGTAGGGAAAAGAACAGCAATTTTAGATTTTCTTTTTATGTTAATACAAGCTTACGGGAATGCACAGGTGGTAAAGCTTACTGCATAGTTCTCCAATTTGAGCAGGCATCAGAAACACAGGTGATGGCTGACCCCAGAGTTTCTGACTCAGTAGGTCAAATGTGGGGTTTCCTGCTAGTTCCCAGGTGGTGCTGATGCTGCTGGTTTGGGGAGTGCACACGGAGAACCACTGGCCTAGAACATTTATGATAAAGATATATCTGTAAAATACATTTACTTTTATCCACATCTGCACCTATTTTCTGGCAGGAAATGTAATGAGCTATCAGAAAGCCAATGCTTGTTAGATCCTTTTTCTGTCCAAGGTCAGTAGTTTCAAGGAGAAGCTGAGCTGAGCAAAGGCCACTGGGGCTCTGAGAACCCAGGTGTTCTGGACCCTTGGGGTGTGCTGAGGTCTGAAATAAGTTTTGAATTGTGGAAAGGAGCATGAAATATTAGAATGTCCGGGTTGGAAAGGAGTAAGGAGAAAGCCTGATGATTATATTATACACACTGAGGGAGAGAATTTGAATTCCAATTTCAGCTGTGTCACTTGCTAGCTTTGAAAACTTTGCAATTACTTAACCCCTATGAACCTCAATTTCCTACTCTGTAAAACCAGGAACCCTAAAAGTCTTGTGTTTCAGTCACAATTCTTAGTTGCAATCACCTGAAGTCTGCTTTGGCTGATTTAAGCAGAAAAGAAATTTATTACAAGGATATTGGGTTCTACAGAGAAAATGAACTGTTTCACCAACAAATCAATGGTCGGAAAAAAACAAAAGCAAACAAACTCAAGAGGGTCAATGTTGAATGAAAGAAATGTAAGATTCATAGCATCCAAGGTTACTGTGGGCTTCACTTGGATAGTGAGCCCCTATGAAGAGACACTTGCAGGAATTAGAATATACTGGGTACTAGATCACATGAAGGAATTACTCTGACTTTTGTTAGGTGTTATGTCATCATGGAAATTATGTTCCTCTAGAGGCTCCAATGGAGGCTAACACACTAAGGTATTTACAGGTGAAATAACACAATCCCTGAGCCTTATGGTAAAACAAAATAAAACAAAACAAGACAAAAAATAACTCCATGGAAAGAAAGAAGTCAATGAGAAGAAAGTGAAGAAGTATAAAAGAAACAACATTGGCAAAATGTGATTATTGCTGCAGTTAAGAGCATGTAGGGAATTTCTTTTCTTATTTTTTAAAGAAAGAATTACTTTAAAGGCACTTATGATTGTACAATAATTCAATTCCTTAATTAAAAAATATTTTGAAAAAGAGAAAGTGGTACAGTGAGAGAGAGAGAAAGAGAAAATCAATTTTATTTAGTTTTTCATGTGGCCTTTGTTGCTCCAACCCTTCATCATATATGCGGTGCTGGAGTTCAAATCCAAGTACTTGTACATGCTAGGCAAGTGCCATAACTGTGAAGCCACCACTCCAGCCCCATATTTTTTTATTTTCAGGCACACACAAGCATGGGGGTGCGTGTGTGTGTGTGTGTGTGTGTGTGTGTATGTGCTCATTGAAATTCTCCAACACATTCAAATAAAACAGAAAATTGTCTGTGAGAATTGGAAAACAAGGCTCAGGCATCTCTCAGCAAAGCAGGCTGAAAAAAGCTGGTTTGGTGGGATCACTGTTGTCATTGTCACCAAGCTCTAGACTTTGTACTGCTGGCTAAGCAGACAAGGAGAATGATTATCTAACATTTTCAAATTCTAAAGTACATTCACTAGCTTGGAAATCCCTCAGGGTCAGAAAAGGCATTTAGATGATGGTGGTGGACAGAATTAATAAATGTCCCCTAGAGACACAGAGTAGGTGTTCAACCCATGTTAGTGCTGTCTTCTCTTCCTGCCCCTGAGATGAAGATAACCCAAACCTCTATCCTGTGTCAGATTTTCTTCCTCAGCATCCTGGGAAGTTGCATCTCTAATCCCAATAGTTTGCCATTGTTTTTGTTGTTGTTGTTGTTGTTTTTTTGTTGTTGTTGTTTATTAAAGAGAGTGGGACAGTGAGTGAGAGAGAAAGAGAGGATTATTTTTATTTAGTTTTTCATGTGGCTTTGGTTGCTCCGATACTTTGTTGTGTGTGTGGTGCTGGAGATCAAACCCATGTCATCGCTCATGCCAGGAAGTGCTATAATCACTGAGCCACTGTTCCAGCCCCCTCTCTTCTTTTAAAAGAACAAATTCTTCCAAATGATGGGAAGTTCACTGACTACTTTGAGAGGAGAATCATTCAATTGTGGAACATTCCCTATAAATGAAATGTACTTCTTTATTCTGATTGTAAAAGCTATTGTTTTAAACATGTCCAATTCATCTCCTTCATGGAGACTTTTAAAATATTTGGAGATGCTCATAGTCTCATGTTCACCAACCCCAAGTCTGTTCTCCAACAATAATTCTCACTCATCCAAGTCCCTTTCCCTGCAGATTAAAATATAAAAAACAAGTGACAGTTTTAGTCCTTAACTTCAGGTTAAGGACTAAATTCTTTCTTTCTCTAAAATTCAAATTAATTCCTCTCTTGAGCCTCCTTCCCACCGTCATTTTGGATGCTTTATCATAATTTTTTAAGTCAGCTTTTCATTGCTGTGAGTAAAAGAACAATTTTAGGAGGAAAAGTTTATTTGGGGGCTCATGGTTTCAGAAGGGTTAGTCCACAGATGGCCAGTTCCATTCCTCAGGTCTTGAGGTGAAGCTGAACATCATGGCAGAAGAATGTGGTGGAGGAAAGTGTCTCAAGGTATCATACCAGGAAGCAGAGAGAAACTCTGCTCACTGAATAGAAAGTATATACCCCAAAGGCATGCCTCCAAGGACCCACCACCTCTAGCCACACTCTACCTGCCTTCTGATACCACTCAGTTAATTCCTATCAGAGGATTAATTCACTGATTGGGTTAAGCATCTCACAACCCAATCATTTCTCCTCTAAGCTTTCTTGCATTGTTTCAAAACATGGGCTTTTGGGGAACACCCTTCATCCAGACCATAACAATAATTAATTTATAGTTGCCCAGTACCTTCCCCTGAGGCTGTGATAAGTGCAAGGTGCCCACAAAATGCTAAGGAATTTGGGAGCATGTGTCCTCCACTCCTTGACATCCTGCAGATGTCTCCTTGGTAGACATCTGCAGAACATTCTCATCTTCACTTTTCTGTCCGCTGAGCCATTTTTGATAGCTCACCCAGTAACCAAACATTTTAAGCCCCTTCTGAGTTCCCACTCTCCATTGAAAAGAAAACAAAAATAAAATTCTACCTGCTCTGGGGCTGGAATGGTGGATCGGCAGTTACAGTGCTTACCCAGCATGCACGAGTATATGCGGATTCAAACCCCGGCACCACGTACACAACTGGGTGTTGGACTGGATGTCGGAGCAACAAAAGCTACATGAAAAACTAAATAAAGTTGATTCTCTCTGTCTCTGTCTCTCTCACACTGTCTTTCTCTCTTTAAAAAAAAAAACAAAAACAAAAAACAAAACAAAACAAAACAACTCTACCTGCACTAAACGAAGTGTTTACCCATGGACATTAAGCTCTACCAAGTTATCAGTGAGAATTCCTCATCTATTATTGATGGCCAAGTAATGTATGAAAAGTTTTTAAATGTTTTACTGCCTAGGAACAGTTTCAAAATAAACATGGAGCTTTCAGTTCACAATAGCCAAGGTATAGAACCAACTAGGTGCCCTTCAAGAGATGAATAGATGAACAAAATGTGATATATTCACACAATGGGGTATTACTCAGCTGTAAAGAAAAATGGCATTATGGCATTTGCTGGTAAATGGATGGAACTGCAGACTATCATGTTAAGTGAAAAAAGCCAGGCCCTCAAAGTAAAAGGTCAAATGTTTTCTCTGATATGCAGACATGAATCCAAAATAAGGGGAGGGGGACATTTTCAAAAAATACTACAAACAAACAAAAAGAGATAAAGATGAAAAAATGGAGAGGGCATTTCATCAAAATAAATAGAGGAAAAATAAGTAGAGTAGACAAAGGGCATTGAAGAGGAGGAAGGAGAGATGGGACAAAGGCAGAACAGTGGAAAGAATCTGACTTAATAAATGTGTCACAGTGGGTCCCAACATTGGACACTAAAAAAAAGAGAGAGAGAGAAAGTAAACTGTAAATTAAGAGAGATCAGTGGAGTAGAATGGATGGAGGGGAATAGGGTAGAGTGGAGGGAAGAGCTTGGGAATGAATTGGAGCAGATTAAATGCCATACTTTTGTGATAATATCAGGGCGTGTCCTGGTGTTGTATATAACTAAAAAGAATAAAGAAACAAAAATAAAATATAAAAATGCTCTTGGAACTCATTTGCTCCCTACTTGATCCACTTTCCTCACCCTCCTCACCCACATTCCTAGTGAGCTAAGGAACCCGGTCTGGCTTATCATTAACAAATCATATCACTAGGCCAGCCCATCAGTTAAAGTAAGGCTACATCTGAATGTATTATTCATGTTTTTTCATATTCCCTTTTTTATACTATTTCTTCCCCAAAACTTGGAGGAGTCCTTACCACTAGTATCCTATCTCTGTGACACCTGTCTAAGTGATATGCTGTGCCTCCCACTTGGCATCTTGTTTCTGTTCCAGATCCCTTTGTCTTTTGGATGTGTAGGCTTCAGAAGCCTACTTAGAGCTAAGGATGTTGTCCTTACTATCTCCTTATTTACAGCCTTTCTAGCTTTGCATCAGTTACATGTTCTTATGTCACTTCAAGCTTTCCTCTGAGGCTGCTCTTGGTGCAACATAGCATATTGTTTTATTGTTAACTTTTTTTTTTTTTAGGTAAGTACAAGGAATATACTCTAAAATAGCCATGAAAAGTTTAGTATAGTAAATATATAAACCAGTAACAGTCTTTTATTATCATTATCAAGTGCTATATACTGTATGTAATTGTATGTACTTTATTTTTATACAACTGGGAACTCAGTAGGTTTGTTTATACCAGCATCACCACAAACCCATGAGAAATGCATTGTACTGTGACCAGATGATGGCTATGACATCACCGGGCAATGGGACTTTTTCATTTCCACTATAATCTTAGTAAGCCATCATCATATCTTGGTTGGTTGTCAACTGAAACAACCTTATGTGGTGCATGATGGTTAATTTCGCCTGATAGTTTTCCTTTTGGAATGTGGTTAGTAAGCATTTATAAAGACAAATTTGGCTCTCTACTGGATGAACTGCCTCAGAGGCGGGCAGTGAGGCTTGCAGAAGAAGATGGTGATGGAGGGAAAGATTCAGCTCTGGCTGTAAGGAGCCATGCCAGACTTAAAGGGGGCACATATGGAAGAGGAAAAACAGGCTCTCTTGTCCAAATTCTTTGTATCTGAGGGGACAGGCCAGGTGTGACCCAATGCTGCTGGCACAAGGCAGCCAGCAGTTATGGTTCTGGAAGTGAAGTCATGCCCTACTCCAGGTTCTTTTGTGGGTCATCTCATCTAGGTCATGGACTTTGAGGGTCTTAGTCTGACTGTATGTGTTCCCCTCTTAGGAGCCTCTGCATTTCTAAAAACTTTTTTAAATTAAAAAAATAAAAATATTCAAGATAGACAAATTTAGAAAACAAATGGAAAAGATCCAAGGGGAAATAAATACTCAAAATCCTATCACTCAGGAAAAATAATAGCATGTACTTAATAGTGTACTCACTATGCATCAGGTATGGTTTGAATTGCTACACACCTTGCATTTCATCAAAACAAAATCATTGACAATTGTAAAATGCAATTTTTCTTTATGAATCTCCAAGGGAAGAAACTAGTGTTACCAATTAAACTCTGGCACAAGGCTTCCTATCACTTAGAATTTCCTTTTTATATTTAACTTTAAAAAAATTCTTT
This sequence comes from Aplodontia rufa, assembly GCA_004027875.1. Taxonomy (NCBI): domain Eukaryota; kingdom Metazoa; phylum Chordata; class Mammalia; order Rodentia; family Aplodontiidae; genus Aplodontia; species Aplodontia rufa. Next base: position 36,897 of record PVKS010004964.1, read on the forward strand.
CATTTTCATTAGGCATGTTGGTGTACTATAAAAGAGAAATAATAAACTTTTTCAAATTCAGATTTTCAACTGTTTTTTGACTAATCCATCATCATTTGGGGGTTCCCCCCAAAATATCTTCTGTGTGAACAAGAAAGAGCCTTGCTGATGTGATGTGTTTTTAAAGGCTTTTTAAAGAACTCAAACTCATGGTACTGGGCTCTGAAGCTAGCTTTGCAAATGATGCAGAATGAGTCTACTTTTGGCTCTGGCTTCAAGAAATTTGCAGCACACACCTGGTTCTACCCCACCTTCTGCCTCCTCTGTACAGATATAACTGTTCCTAGAAATCAAAAGAATGTTTGCCAGTTATTCCCAGGATTTTCTTCAAACACTGGTAACCACTTTACAAACTTTGTTGCTGAAACTTTTGATGTTTTTCAGGTACAGGAATAATAGAATACTGACTCACCCACGGTGAGCTCGGAAGTGCATGTATTGTGAAATGCATCTGGATTTTAGATACGTAAATATGTGAAAAATGGCATGTCTTGGAGTCAACAAATGGGATATGGTATAAATTCATTTTATGCTTATAGAAACACAGTAAGGTGATGGTGGTGTGGTCATTTCCCCATTTTACAGCTGGGAAAACTCTGGCAGAGAGATTCAGTAACCTTTTCAAAAATGCAATATTTAACATTTACAAATAAGTCTCAGAAGTACCAGTTTGTTTATATGTATGCTAATGTTTATTATAGCATTTTTTGGGAACTTAGAAGATCAGGTTCCTTGAAAGAGCAAGAATAGGAGAATTTTATATTCAAAATTTTAAAATGTTCTTGGGAAAAATAAATAGACATGAAAGTTTTTGTAAATATTCTTTGCATTCACCAAAATAAAAGAAGGAAGATGAGGCTTTGGGACTCAGCCCTCAACAGCTTTGATTATACTTGTATTTTAATTTTTAAGTTGCAGGTAAAATGCCTGTTGAGATCACTTTTTTCTGAGTGATTTTGTTCATATCAATATTCATAGCTTGTCTGATTTAACACTTAGAACTGTGAAAGATTATTTCCCTTTTGTACCAGTCTTTGTGTCTAGAAATATGAAATAACTTGGATATTTAAAATTTTAAAAATATTGACCTGAATTTAATTTATCCAGGTTACTATAGCAGAATTAAAATTTCTCAACTATTCCAATATAAAAAAAAATTTGATCACAAAACTTTACATGAGCTCTGCTTTTAAATTTCCTCTTCCCCTATGAATACTTTGTTTCTGTAGCTCCTTTTAAGCCTTAAAATGTTTGGTAGGGATAAACATAATTAATGATACAACAAACAAAATCTCTTGAAAAACATTTAAGGATGTGAGAATCTTTCTATTATATCTTATTAAGCAGACTATTAGGGATAGTATGATCAATTTTGATTATTCAAATTATGTGACAACTTACTTTTCTCTACATAGGTAATTACCTAAAACTCATCACAATATTACTTTAAACTATTCATTGCAAATAATAGAAACTCAACAGAGATTGTTCCAACTTTGCTGTTTTATATATAACTTCTCAGAATAGAGTCTAAAGTTGCTTGATGCTGGTCTACTTGAGCACAACCTGAACAGTGTGTAGAATGAACCTATTTTTTCCTTCAGTGACAAAGTACAGACATTTTGTTCTTACTGGTCTCTTCCCATTTCTTAATAACAACCTTTGTTCAGTTGGTTGAAAGGTACTGATTATCATCTCTGAGCATGCTCCATGTGCAACAATCATGGAACATAAAAACACAACCTATGAGTTGGTCCTCAAGGTGTTTACACATGGTCTTAAGCCACATGAGTTACTGGGGCTTGTGGAGGACAATTGGGAGGACTGAGTCCACGTTCCTGGAGTGAATGAAGACATAAATATATCAAGTACTTTAATAATTATGTAAGGAGGGCGATAGACTGGAAGTGCTTCAGAAACAGAGAACAGGGGGCTATAAGTGTGCAGAGAGTAACTGGAAAAAGCTTCCAAGAATAAGAGAGACAGCTTCAACAAAAAGAGTGAGTGGTTTAAGAATGAGGTTCAAGAGAGGATAGAACGGATTTCAGGCAGATAAATAGGGATCAAAGCAGAACATTCTGATGCAGCTGTTGGTCTCAGCTCTCCCAGAAAAACCACCTTAAAATTGAAACATAATATTGTCTTTGCAACAGGAATTTATGATGTTTATACAACTTCTAATTCTTGAACATACCTCAGGAACACTGAGATCAATATGTTTCGTATAATAAGAATTCCTACAAATACATAAGAAAAAAGTAAAAGGAAAGGTACATTAAATGATATTTAGAAATAATCAACAGGAGGGCTGGAGCGGTAGCTTGGTGGTTGGGATGCTTGCCTGGCAAGCGTGAAGATGTGGGATCGAACCCCAGCATCATGCACACAATGAAGTGTCAGAAAATGAAAGCCACATGAAAAACTAAATAAAATTGATTCTCTCTTTTTCTCTCATTTTAAATAAACTAAATAAAATTGATTCTTTCTTTTCCTCTCTCTTAAAAAAAAGAGAATCAGCAGGACTGCATAACAAAAATAAGTTAAGATAGCTGAGCTACTGAAGGTGTTTTCCTGTATCTAACCTTTAACCACATGGGGGATAATTACCTCTGCCTGTTATTTTTCTGTCTTAAAATTACAAATGCCTTGCTCGCCTCAGCAGCACATGTACTAAAATTGGAGCAATACTGAGAAGATTAGAATGGCCCCTGTGCGTGGATGACATGCAAATTCATGAAGTGTTCCATATTTTTAGATTTGGCAAAGAGCAGGCAACAAGATCAATACCCATAAATCAATAGCTTTCCTATATGCCAACAATATATAGGAATTTAGGAAATCGGTCCCATTCACAATATCTTCTAAAAGAATAAAATACTTGGGAATTAATCTAACAGGAAAAGTAAAAGACTTCTACAAGGAAAATTATTGAACACTGAAAACAGAAATTGCAGAAGATCTGAGAAGATGGAAAGATGTTCAGTACTCTTGATTAGGCAGAATTAATATAATTAAAATGACCATTCTGCCAAAATCACTATACAGATTCAATGCAATTCCCATCAAGATTCCAATATCATTCTTTGCAGATATAGAAAAAGCAATTCTCAAATTCATATGGAACACCAAGAAACCCAGAATAGCCAAAACATTACTAAGCAAGAAAGATTAATCACATGGTTTTGTAATACTAGATCTAGATTATAATATACATCTATAGTATTAAAAACAGCATGGTACTGGTATCAAAATAGGAATGAAGATCAATGAAATATAAGAGAAGACTGAGACAAACCCACAAATCTTTAAACATATGATATTTGACAAAAGGTGTCAAAATATAACATGGAGGAGAGAGCCTATTCAAGAAATGGTGCTGGACAAACTGGACAGCCACTTGCAGAAAACTGAAATTAGATCCTAATTTCTCACCATGCACAAAAATTAAATCTAAATGGATCAAGGAATTAGGAATTAAACCAGCTACCATACAACTGCTACAAGAAAAGTTAGGACCAACATTCCAGCATATGGGAGTTGGCAATGACTTCCTCAACAAGACTCATAAAGTGGAAGAATTACTGTCAAAAATCAATAAGTGGGATGCCATTAAACCAAAAAGTTTCTGTATAGCCAAGGAAATAGTCAAAACAGTCAAGAGACCACTTACAGAATAGGAGGTAGTCATGGCCTGTGATCCCTGTGACAGGTGACTAATATATGCAAAATTTACAAAGAACTCAATAACAAAAACACAAACAATCCAATCAACAAATGAGCCAGAGAGCTAAACAGAAAACAGAGGACATTGAATAAACCAATGAATAAGTGAGAAAGTGTTCGAAATCACTGGCAATCAGAGAAATGCAAATCAAAACTACATTTAGATTTCACCTCACTCCAGTCAGACTGGCAAAGATGAAGAAGAATACAAACAATAACAAATGCTGAAGGGATTGTGAGGAAATAGGAACACTAGCAGACTGTTGGTATAATTGCAACACTGCTCTGGAAAGCAGTGTGGAGACTCCTCAAAAAATTAGGGTTGGATCCACCATATGACCCAGCCATCCCTCTTCTGGGTATTTTCCCAGAGGAGTTAGAATCAGCACATTACAGCGACACAGTAAAACCCATGTTCATAGCAGCTCTATTTACAATAGCTGCTATAACAATAGCTGAATTATGGAACTAACCCAGATGCCTCTCACTGGATGAATGGATCCAGAAACTCTGGAATATTTATACAATGGAGTTCTACTCAGCTATTAGAAACAATGATATTGCATTTATTGAAGGTAAATGGATGGCATTGGAAGAAATCATGCTGAGCAATGTTAGCCAAACCTAGAGAGTCAAGGGCCAAATGATTTCCTTCATTTGTGGAGGTTGGACCTAAACCCAGGCTTGGGAGTAAGGTAGACAAACTCATGTATTAGATCCATAGAACAAAAATGCAAAATGTTAATATTAATGAGATACAGTTTCAAGATGCTTCATAAGGTATTTGAACAAGATATGCTGCATACCTGTACAAAAACATAAATGTTTAATCCTATTGGCAAATATTTTGAAGAATAATAAGGGATGATAGGAAGGAAGGAGGAGTGGAAATGTGGGAACTGAGATAAAACGAGGTACATTCCTATATTACTATAGTCATATAAATAAAATGTTCTTCATAGGTACAAGAATTATGTCACTGTATTTGGTTTTTTTAGGAACAATATAAGACCCAGAAGAAAGGCAAGGGATAAGGGGACAGGAGGAGGGAGGTAGAGGGGTGTGTTGGGGGGGGACATTGAACAAATTGTATTGCTGATTTGTGTGCATCTAGGAATATGTGACAACAAATCCCATCATGATGTAAAACTGTAATGCACTAATAAAAATAAATTAAAATATATATATATACTCTTAAAAATACAAATGCAAAAATCAACATAGTAAATTGCCAAAAAATATTCAACCATATTAATCTCAAACGTCATATTAACAAAGTTTGTATTATCTCAGTCTTGCTGAAACAGGTTAAAAACCAAATATAGAAGAGTTTATATCATGTATTTTTTTTAATTTATTTTTTGAAATTTTATTGAGGAGTTGTGTTGTAATAGCAATATGATATGCTCCTGATTCTAATCCAGAATCACCCCCATATCACCTACAGCCCAGTCTCTTGACTTTTCTATATTCCCCCATATAGCAGATATAAATGATGCACACACATACACTGGCTCCAGACAGTGACTGGTATATATATTTGCATTTTCTAAAATTAAATGATTGAATAAATATTATTTGGCTTCTAAGAGGAGTAAAGAATAAGCTACATTGTTGATTCTTCCCCTAGATCCCTCCTTACCATCCCTTCATCTCCTCTCCCTCTCTGTCGGCTTCCTCCCTTCTCTTCCCCCCTACACATCTATGGTTCCCCTAGATTATGTGTTGCTTTGACTTCAGTGAGTCTAGTGCATGAGCTTGACCTTTCACCCAAGCCTGGGTTTTGCTCTAGCCTCCACAAGTGAGGGACAGCATTTGACCCTTGATTCTCTGGGTTTAACTAATTTTGCTCAGCATAATTTCTTCCATTACCATCCATTTATCTTCAAATGCCATAATTTTGTTCCTAATAGCTGAGTAGACCTCCATTGTGTGTGTGTGTGTGTGTGTGTGTGTGTGTGTGTGTGTGTATAATATGTATGTGTATATATATTATATACTTTTGGATCTATTCATCCAGTGACAGGCATCTGGGTTGATTCCATAATTTAGCTATTGTAAATTGAGCTGCTATGAACATTGATTTTGCCATGTCACTATAATGTGCTGATTCTAGCTCTTTTAGGAAAATACCTAGTGAATATTCTTTATCTTAGAAAATTTTTTATGATTTAGAATAATGTTTATTTACATGTTTCTCAAATTTCTGTTCCTACTAAATGCATTCGTATAAATTACCAGGCATTGCAAAAGTTAATAACTAGTTCCAGGAAAAGTGTTTACTTTGGTCATTTCAGGCAATTTTTCTTTCTTTTCTTTTTTTTTTTTGAGAGCATACAGATGCTTTATTGCTCACCTTTCACACAAAGCACACCTCCAGCCATTTTCTTTCACAGCTTGACAATGTTTATGTATACAAAAACCCAGCAAGAAGCATCATGGCGTGTAGGTTTCAGTAAAGGAGAATGTAAAACATCAACTCAGCCAGGCTTTTGTTTTCTGCAGCAATAATAAAGGGCCTCCTGCACTAAGCAAAATCTATCTTACTTTGTAATGCATTTCTTCCATTACAAAAAAGTCTCCTGCCTGAAGCAAACTAACTTGTATTTGCTGAGCCAGTGGTATTAACTCGTGCATAAAATAAATTTTGGTTTGCTATTTCTTCTAGCAGACTTCAAGTAAGAACAAGGTTTAACAAGGAACTTGTTTTGAATGGATGCAGGTCAGTTTGAGTTGCTATACTTAACTAAATGCCTAAATGTACTATAGGTTCACAACTTAATTTGCTTTTATAGTCTTTATGGAATTTGGCTGTGTTCAAGGTTTTCAGAGTTGAGTATATGGTACAGTATTCCATCAACCGAATAAGGCTACTGAATGTGCTATCTGCAGAAGAGCTCATTTAATAGGAACTGACCAATGGGTCTATCATGAAGCAAATGTGGCACAACCTCTCTGAATAAAATGCCAATCAGGGCAGAACTGTGCTTGGAAAACAGGCATTAGAATACTTTATGCAAAACACATATAAATGGACTGTTAATATGAGGAAGGTTTCCTAGTAGTAAATCTAAAAAAGTCTAGGCGAATCCTTATTTTCAAAACTGTATATTGAAAACTACTTTATTCAAGTAATTTCTTCAAAAAAGTATGCATGTTCTGACGGTGGAATTAGTCTATTGGTCAATTAAAGGCAATTTTAATCTTTAATTTTAACCTTTTAAAAACTTTTTTCATAGAAAGGAGAGATGTTGCATGTGTTTCTCAAATAAACACTATTATGTAAGTTCGTTAAAAAAAACACCAAAAAAATAAAACACAGAATCAAAGGAAGACCTACAATGTTTATGCCAAGCAGGAATCTACCTGCCACCTGTGGTCTCACATTAATTCAAAATAGATGCTGGATTCAGGATTCTGAAACTAAGTTTCTATTATCTGAGCTCTAGCAAAATGTAAGGTTCTGTAGCCTCAACTAGTATAATGTCTTCCCGTCCAAATCCAGAATGATTATACTGATAGCCTCCATGCTGGAAGTGCTGTTCAAACTGACCCCCCTGGTGATAAGTCTGGCTCCCCCTTCCTCCCCACCCACCTCCCTGGCCTCCACGACCACCGAGGCCTCCTCGACCACCTCTCCCACCACGACCACCACCTCGATCACTGTGGTGCCCACCATCTTGGTATCTATTGTCCTGCTGGTATTCACCACCCTGGTATGCACTTCCAGTGTATGACGATGTTTGGAAGCCACTATCACTACTACCTTGATAGCTACTGCTGTGGCCACCATGAAAGCCACCTGGTTGGAAACCTGAATCTCGATAACCACCATGTTGGTAGCCACCTCCTCCTCCACTCCCACCATCTGTACAGCCTCCTTGGTGCTTATTTCCTCTTCCTCCCCCTCGGCCACCATGGTCATAGCCACCACGTCCACCTCTCCCTCCTCCTTGTTCATGACCTCCATGTCCTCCATATGAGGAATGTTCATAACCACCTCTCCCTCCTCCTCGGCCTCCTGCTTGCTGCTGGGGGCCATCTTGCCTTTTCTGCCACAGGGGCATCTCTGGGGGTGGAGGTTCAATTTCAGGAACTCTGCCCATCAACACCTTATTGATAGCACAAGCAGTTTTTTTTCCTATGGAACCACTGCTTGTCCTTAAGATCTTTGACAAGTCTTGCCTTGCAGCCAAAAGATGGGCAACAGAAATAGTACTTTTCGGAGATAAAACTGAATGCTTCGGCTGGTAAACCTTGGCTAATTTTTCTGTCTGACTCTTTGCTCTGTCAGACCATCCAAAGGACTGAACAGTGACATCCAAACGTTTTATTAGTAGCTTTCTCCGAACTTCATATTCGTTAGCTATGGTTTGGTTAATTGCTTCTATCTTTTCCCAGTGGGCTGGTCCCATTGGCTTCTTCAATAAAGGCTTTCCCACATGATTAGGTGGAACTTTTGCTAATGTTTCCTTCAATTTTTTTTCAATCCTGCTGAAGAACTGGAACATAGTTATATTGGCTGGAGGTTTGGACATTCCTAGAGCAATACATATGCCTTCCAAATCTTGAAAGACCTCACTACAGCCTCCTTCTTGACCTTTTTTTGGAGGAGCATTCACACAGAGCATTCTGGCAGCTTCTAGTTCTGAGATGAGGTGTGTGAGCAAAAGAAGGCAGTTCTTCTGCACGAGAAAGCGCTTGGTCACATCCCCAGAGGTCAGTGAAAGATACGGTCAGTTCATCTCCCCTAGTAGCCCACTCACCTAGAATTCTTCAGCCTCACTTGGACTGTTAGTTGCTTGCACATTTTCTTCCAGTTTACAAAGTACTCTTAATTCAGATACCAGCCAAGCACAGAGTTTGGTAAACTCAGGGGAACTGACTCCAGCAGAGACTGCTTGAGACAGCTTGCCATCATCCAACAATGGGCCCTTGTAACCTAGATCTTCCAATGACTCCAAGATGTCAGTCTCCATGAGGTCACACTCCATGCTACTGTCAATTTTTATTTCTTCTCAGATAAGAATAATAGTTATATTTTTCTGCTTTATTATAAATAATTCAAAAATGACAACAAAATGATTTTTGCTCTGTGAAGCAAATCTCTTTGTTTCTAACGAGGCTGTCTTATATGTTGATGCAGGGAGCAGTGTGAAGCCATGGTTTAGGTCCAATTGTACCTCAGGTTGGTTCAGGCACAGAAGCACAACCACTACTATCTCATCTCCTTATACCCAGTTTGTCCAAATGGCACCAGACAGTGACTGGTATATCACCATGGGGTCTCCTGAGAGAAGATAATGATGACAATGCAGTAGTGTCCCTAGTCAATGTACAGCAGCAATTACAGTAGACACCATTGATTCTCAGGGAATATGTTTCAGGACCTCCACTGGATGCTTGAAAACTCAGATAGAACCAAACTTTATGTATACTATGATTTTTCCCATTCATACATACCTATAAAAACATTCAATTTTCATTTAAAAGAAACACTTTTAGCTTCTTTTCAGTGCACCCAAATTGCTAATATCACTACTCTTGCACATCAGGGCCATTATTAAGTATAATAAGGGTTACCAGAGCACAAGCATTATGGTATCAAAACAATTGATCTGATAACCAAGATGCATGGTAAGTGACTAATGGGAAGATAGCCTGTACAATGGGGATACACTAGAGAAAGGGATGATTCATGCTGTGAGCAGGATTTCATCACATAGAATGGCATACAATTTAATTTGCAAATTGTCAATTTCTGACATTTTCAGACTGTGATCGATTGCAGGTAACAAAAAACATGGAAAATGAAACCACAGATAAAGGAGTACTACTGCACTATAAGTAAGACAAAAAACCTCCACTGAAATTTTGTACTGCTGATTACTGCAAAAAGATAAACCTATTCTCAACTTGAATCTTAGGGAAAAAGAAAAGGTAGAGGCTCAACTGAGTGCTGGTTACTTGTTCTCTGGTTCCCACTCAGGGCCTAGGCACTGAAATTGTGCCTCGCACAGTGGCCTTCTGTTGAGAGGGTCCTTGTTCCTCTCTGAACATTAAGTTTAGCTTATTGTCCCCAGCCCCACCTATTTCCCTGCTGCCACCACTTTCCCCTTCTTAGTCCATGCACTCCCACAAGTGGAGCTCAGGGAGGTCTGAGATGTTCTGGTGAGACACCAAAGGCTCTTCTTAAAGTCATGTGTTCCCCAGTATGTTCTTTCTGCCAGAATTCTGTGCTTTTATCTAAGCAAACAGGATTTTGAAAGCTAATGTCAGGAAAACAACATTTTCCTCTATTCTACCCCATCACTTCTTTCTCCAGAGGTCATGAACATGGAGCCACAATTTGGCTATTTGAACAGAGGTCAAGCAACACATATGCTTAATTTTCCAAAGGATATTTCACTGCCACTGATGTTTGAAACTTCTTGTTTAGGATAACATCTGTGTCATAAGACTTAAAATAACCTTAGTTATGACACATCTTTGTTCGTTGACATTGATTTTGTTAAAGTTCACCAAATACTGACCTTCTGGGCCAAATCTAATAGGGAAAAAAAAAGGGGGGGGGGAATCACAAGGGAACACAAATGTACTGGTTGAGAAGTGGATCAAAAAAGGAAAAATGATATTTCCGAAGTGCCTTCAAAATTCCTTCTGCTAACAATTTTGTTGAAAAGAAACACTTATTTTTAAAACAACAACAACTTATTCCAGTTGGACATCTCCTACCCTCATTGAATTTGGTATAGAAATACAGAGGGGAAAAGATCAGAAAATGAGAAAATATACATGTGCAAATGAACAGCTCAGAAAAACATAAGATCCAGGGTAATATCATCCCTGTTGACTTAACTGTAAAACACCATGCACAGGGGCTGGCACATAAAGTGTGCTCAGTAAATCACTGTTGAATGAATAAATAAATAAGGGTTTCAGGAAGAGAACCATAAGCAAGCAAATCTAGTTGACTCTATTTCTCTCCCTTTATTCTGTTTATTGGACACAGCAGTTGTAATGCACTTTAGGTTTATTTATGCATGTGTGTCTGCGGCCTAAATACAAGCCTGTTTCAATCACATTTCTAAGTAGGATTCAATGTGAACTTCACTTCATGGAAGGCCTATTCTCTGTCCTTTCTCTGCTATCATTGCCACCACATAAAGACATGATGATTCAAAAGCTGAACTCATTTGGTGTCTCTCATTTTGGGTAGGTTTACTGAGAACAATCTTGGTAAGTTTCTTTAATGACCAATGAAGTATTATATTTGGATATGTCACACGTATGTAGAAGTTTTATAGAATAAACTCATTTGGAAATCTCCCTGTGATTAAGTTTAAGAGTTTATCAGAAATAACATAAACAAGAGTACAATGAGAATATTAAATCTAGTTGTTGTAGAGATATTTTGCTGTGATTTGCTAATGTGGCTAGCCAGGCTAAAAATTATTTTTTTTTCCTCTTCTGCAATGCTTTACAAGAACCACATGGCCATCAGTTTCATTTTTTAATTCATTATTTTCTAGGTCACTTCTTGGAACTAAATTGTGTTTAAATCAAATATCCAAAATTTTTAGAAAATGCTTATCAGCCTGCAGAATTGAATGTAACTCTGGTTCTATATTTTATTCAAAGAGTAACAGAAATTTCACCAACTCTGAGCAATATTGAAGATTTGGTTTTACACTTGTAGCCCTGGCCACGTGAAACTTTAAATAACTTTCCATATGTTGGCTGCAATGTTATCTTTCCTTGCTAAGACAATGGAGGTGCCTAAAATTAGCTCAGAAAAGACAGCTGAATGGGTCTATCAGGGGTTCTGTAAGAAAGATGCCAGAAAAGCTTGATTAATACTGTCATTCCCTCTGGAATTAATTTTCAGTTCTCCCATCAGGTGTGTTGATGGAAAGAGGTCTTACAGTTCTAGTAATTGCACCAGATTCCTTCGCTGTCCTTCATCAGGGCCTCTAATGAAGTCTGAGTTGTAGCCTGGGGTTGATGCCAGCCTGGAATGCAAGGAGGCTGAAAGCTGACACCCGTTCAGCAGAGCAAAGGGCCCTGTGCTGAGGTTGTCTCCATGACAACCTGGGTATTTTCCTGGTGATGCATTTACACAGCAGGGTTAAAGTTCTGTGAAAGCAACAGCTGTTGTAAAAACAGTATATTAAATATGTTTAGGACTGTAAAATGTGCAGTCTTCTCTGTAGCATTTCATTTGAGTAAATTTCTGAAATTGCAAAATGTTTTTAAAAAGCAGAACTGCTCAATGATGGGATATTTCTCTTGACAAATCTCTTATTCTTGTTTCTGAAAGGAAGAGTGAGAACTTTTGTTCATATTATTTTTTCCCCTGGTATTTCTTTCTTTTTAAATTATTTTTTTATACCAAAACATTCAGTCTACAACCTTGACCCTTTGCTCTGACCAGTACATTTGCGTTTTGTCATTTGGAAAGTAATATATATAATATTATACAATATAATAGGGAAAAGAAAGTAATATGTGAGTTTCTGTAATCAAAATAATTTATAATGCTTTTTATTTGATTTTTGTGTTTTTCTATTCACAAAATTTTAGTCTTTCATGCTAATTGATTATTTGGACAGGCATTTGAAAAATAAAAGAAATAAATCTTTCTTCAAACAGTTCAAAATTATACTGACGTTTTAATAGAAAAATTTTTGTTTGTTTTCTTTTTGAAACCCTATGCTCTCAGGTTGATAAGACTTACTCCAGACATTTTGGTAGGCTGCACAGGCTCACAAGAGATAATCTGACCTTAATTTAGAACTCAGCAAGTTTGTTGAGCATCACTATGGCACTGTGAACAGAGGAACTATCTCCCAATTTTGCCTGGTTTTCCTGAGATTTGGGAATTTCTCTTCTAAATTGAGAAATTCCAGGCAAAACAGAAGCAGTTGGTCCTGTACATTCAACAAACATTAATCAGCAACCGTTAATATATCAGGCTCTAAACTAAGGCAGTGAGATTCAAAGTTGCTAGTCCTTGGCCTATTCCTGTCATGGTTCAGATATTTATTGTCCCTCAAAAGCTAACGTGTGAGACAATGCAAGAAAGTTTAGATATGAAATGATTGGGTCATATTAGGTTAATGCACCTAATCAGTGCATTAATACCTTGGCAGAGATTAACTGTTGGTAACTGTAGGGTGTGGCTAGAAGGGGGGAGGGTGCCTGGAGTTATGTCTTTGGGGTATATATTTTGTCCTTGTTCAGAAGAGCTGTCTCTGCTTCCCGATCATCACTTCCTGAGTGACTTTCCTTTGCCACACCTGGCACCCTGAGGGATGGGGCTAGCCTTCTTTGGACTGAGCTCTCTAAAACCTTGAGCTCCAGAAGAAAATTTTCCTCCTTAAAATTGTTCTTGTCAGTCTTTTGGTCACATCAGTGAAAAAGCTGTCTAAAACAGTTCCCTTCTCTTTCAGTGGAAAAACTGCAGCAAGTCAGTTTTAGCCCTTTACCTGAGAACACTCAGATTTCTAACAAGAGATGATGAAAGGAGTATGGTTCATTCATGGAATGCTGTGAGCCAAGGCACCACCAGGTGGGTGTATCCTGAGGACCCTGTTCTCCCTCAGGCTGCCCTCTTGTTGGAATGAAGTGGCACTTGTCAATGGCCTGTTTTCTTCTGCCTCTATAACAATAGAGGCCATACTGGGCGAGGAAAGGTCATTCATGTGGAACTTCTTTTGGCATCTGGAGATGAGAGAATATGAGTTTTTGTGTCTTAGTCAAATCAAGACAAACCCAGTAAAACCAACCATGGGGCATATCACCCCTGCCATTTTTCATCCTGGGGATGAATCAAAGAGAATTAAAAACAAAACAAAAAAAATCTTTGGATTCTCTAGCCACAGAGACTACTTTTCAGGAGCATTTTCCAGAATCAATGAATCAAGATGTATTGGTTGCCTGACTATTCTGCTAATGTAAGTGGTTCTGGGAAACTGAAGGACCATGATGTAGTTTCTCATTCTTTAAAGCTAGTGCCATAAAATTGGACTACTCTGACTTTTTATGACTGGAGGAAGGGAAGTACTAAGCCAAGTTTCTAGAAACACAGCTCAAAATTTCAAAGGTAGCCAAAGGAAGCTGCACCTTGAATTTTAATATACCCACCAAGTTTTTCAAGGGGAAACACTTCCAAACTGGGTGCATTCCCCAGTAAGTTTGTTTCAACAGTGAGAATGGAATTCCCCAGGCAACTACCCCACACAGAAATGTCATAGTTAAGCATTAGTTGATTGATTAGTTGATTCATTCATTTATTCACTATATAGAGTTCTTATTACTACGTGTCAAGCACTGATCTAGATTCTGAGAAAAGAGTGGGAAAACAAAAGCAAAACAAATGAAACAAAAATGAATATTCTTGCCCTCATGAAGCTTGCATTCTAGTAAAGGAAAACAAATTAAAATTCTTTCAACATATACATTAATATATATTCTCTTGCAAATAGATACATTAGAACATGATTACAAAGTCTTCCTCATTTCAAATAAATCCTTTAGGTCAGTTCCCATATCAGAGATTCCCCTCAAATTCTAAATGAGTATATTTCAACCAACACTAGAGATAGGTGAGGGGTTTTTGTTTGTTTGTTTGTTTTGTTTGTTTTTTGCTCTCCAGAAAGTAAGAGCACGCATAATATGAAAGTAAAGTTGGCAAGCAGATTGCAAGAACTGGTCTTTTAAAACAGTCTGAACTAAAGTTTGTATGCATGTAAATATAACATACACCTTATTACAGTCAAGACCCTTTCAGGAAAGGTGAAAACTTATCTGATTTCTCAGCTAAATGAATCAGTGTTCACAAATTGACAGAGTTAGTGATAGGTACATTGCTAAATTCTATAACAGAGATTTTGTAGATAAAGTAGAGCTGTTCTTTTAACTTAATCTCGTAGGTGGTTGATATCTTGACTGCTTTTTGAAAACAAATTCTGCCAGCTTGCCTGTGGCTGGAATGAACATCTACCAACTGAGGGCCACGGAGAATTGGATGGTTTTGATGAAGATCTTCATGGACTTGATAGTCTTAATGGAGAAGTGTTCCTTGAGCTTGAGTTATATGGTTGTGCTAAGAACAAAATTCTTATGACAAATATGTTTCTGTTTTAAGTCTTTCTTATCTTTACCATGTGTTTTAGTCAGTTTTTGTTTTCATCACCGTGACCAAAACACCTGATAAGAACAACTTAGAAAAGGAAAAGTTTGATTTGGCTCATGGTTTCAGAGGTTCAGCCCATGGCTGGCAGACTCCATATCTGTGGGCCCAGGATGAGGCAGAACATCATGGTGGCAGGGCATGGCAACCAGGAAGCAGAGAGTTCATTCCACTCACCAGAGACAAAATATAAACCCCAAAAGCAAGCACCCTGTGACTTACCTTCTTCAGCCATTCCCTACTAGTCTATAGTAATCACCCAGTTAATCTATATCAGATCAACACAACACTAAGTCACTCCTCTCGTAATCCAATCATTTCACCTCTGAATTTTTCTGCCTTGTCTCACACATGAACTTTTGGGGTTACTTCATATCTAAACCATAACAACATGGATATTACAAATTGATCAATTATGTTTGCTATACACCTTGAAAATTTTTTCCAGCTATGTTGATAAATTTCCAAAAAATTATGCAGAACTGGAACTCATGGAAAGTGGTAATTTACATGAATGAATTAATGGATCTCAAGGATAAATGCCTGTATTTAGTACCAGATCCTCTGAATAAAAGACACTATAATGCTTTGTTTATAACAATGCTTTATTTTGGATTGTGCATCTGAAAAAAGATAATGTATAACATTAAGAAGAACCACATTCCATATTCAATACCCTAAGTTTTTTTAAAATCATTTTCATTTTTGACATGGATAGGTAATTTTTCTTAGTTCAAAAAAAAAAGTTCCATTGTCAAGAAATTTCTAGTTTGAGTTACTTTATAGAAAGGAAAGAAAGATTAAGTAGAGTTAATTATGAGATAATGAAAGCTGTTTTGAGAAAAGAACAGTCACATCTTGCATATTCCAGCATGACTGGCATAAAGTTTGATTTTGTTAAATGTAAAGTCATCTTCGAAGGAAAGCCATGAAATCAAGTCTATTAAGCACCTGCCAATGTCTTAGCATGGACTATCTCCTCCCAAGCATGTATTAGATTTTAAGCATCTGAAAAGCCTAGATTATTTCCACATACAGCTAAGAGGTTTGGGGTAAATCAAGAAGGTGTGGCTTTTTTAGAAGTTCAGTTTGGGTTTATAATCCACTCTTAGAAGTTCGAAATAAGTCTTTTTTTTTTTTCCCGAAATAAGTCTTTCAAAAATGATTCTTGGATAGGGGTGTAAGAAGCAAGGAGAGGAGCAGAGGTCCTGGATCAAAAAACCTATGTCCTAAAACTACCCTGTTTGGGCCAGTTTCAACTTGGAAACTGGCATCCAGAGGTGGCTTCTAGAATTGCATCCCTGGGGACAATCTAAACAAATTCTGCCAGAACAACAGAATTGAGTTGGCTATGGACCAGAGATTAGAAATATTCTCCAGTGGCTTCCTCAGTACATCATGGACTATGCTTCTCTATGGAAAGTATTTACCTTTTTTGGGAGTCCATTTTCTGTGTTTCAAGAATTGCCCCTTGTAGCCCTTTGGTTCTACACATGGGAAAGGGTGCTTCCCCCATCTGTGGGACTGTCTCACTGTTTGCACTTTGGGACACAGAAAGCAGTCTGCCAACTTCTAAGACAGAAACTTATTCATTCCTAGTGAATCGTTTTAAAAGGCTAAAACATCAGCACATGAGGGCACCTTTTGATGACAGTTCTCATACCTTTCTCAATGGAGATGCCAGTGATTCTTTAAAAGAAATCTTAAGAAAGCTTAAAAAGAATACATAATACAGGATCTCCAGTTTCCAAACTGCTAAATGGATAACTTTTATCTGTGTAGGAACTTGCTGATTCGAAACAGATATAATTGCCCCCTTAACATCTAATTTGCTCAAGAATTTTTGGATGGAAGTTTTCATAACTTTCCAGAAAGTTACCTTGTAGTATAGCCAGTTTCCCAGAACCTAAAACAAATTAGATTAATCATGCTAGAAGCTAAATAAAAGTGCCTTGTTGAGGCCTGTTTGGGCAAGCCCTAATATTCTCTCCCATTGGCCAAAATGGAAAAAATCTTGGAGGGCATAGTTGCCACCCACCCTGCATAAGAGCAGAGGTTGGATTCTGTGAGCTTCTGAGTATTGCTCTTCCAGTGTTCAAACAATTGCCAAAATATTTTTCTGTTTCAGGAGTGAACAAACAATGGTCATACATTTTGGTAATTTTTATGTATGAAGAAGTATGATTTTTTTGCACACTTAAGCTCAGGTCTACCAAAGTTTTGACTTCCTTATGATCATCCATTGAGTGACCTTTGCTCCTTTCTTGATTTGACCTCTATCTTTCCTTGCCCATCCTTCTGCCCTCACACTTGTGTAACCCACTGGCATTTCTAGATGTATAGGGGTATTTACAAACCCCAGAGAATGCACCTGACACTTGATCTGTCATTAGTGTTAATTTCTTCCTTAGAGGTGCAAAAACTCTCCCTGCATGCCACAGAACTGCCAGGAGAATGGAGCCTTAGCCATGTGGCACTAATTGGCCAGGCTCCACAGAGAACATGGAACCTAGCCTGCTGCTGCAGGGAGGCTGAGTTTACTCACAAGCACATTCACTTGATCTCTCCATAACTCTCACCAGCATTTGGGTACTGAAAACATTTACTTTGTGTTGACCTGACAAAACCCTGTAAATAGCATCCCTTATAGGGCCCAGAACACATGCCAAAGGAACAGAGGGTGGAGGGCCAGAACAGCCTCTGTTCTGCCTTCTAGTGGGGGTTTTCTAAGTTGAGATTGAGCCCAGAGGCCAAGTCTCAGGTTTCTTTCGTCTCTGAAGCCAGTATTTGCTGACCATGGCTTTGGAACCAAATAAATTATGGTTGGCCACCCATTTTCATTGCTAAATCTTTTTCTGGGAAATGTAGCACAAATGGGTTTTTTGATCATTTCTCTGTCTTGATTAAAGATGGCTCATTCTCTCAAGGAATTATTTAACTCAATTTTACTGATCAACACCATTTCTCTAGTATAGGTTCTACATGTTCAATAATAAACAAGAAGAAAACCCAGCTTCCAGAAAATAAATCAATAAGATAACTTCAGATTGAGTTAACTAGTAATAAAGCAAGAAAAAAACTATGGAATATGACAGAGAATAACTGTGGATCCTTGTTACTTAGGATGATTGGAACAGGCTTTTCTGAGACACTTCTGAATTTGTCATTTTTCAGTGTGTTTTAGTTAGTTTTTTTGTCCCTATGACAGAAATACCTAACATGAAAAACATAGAGGAAGAAAAATTTATTTGGGGCTCACAGTTTGAGAGGTTTGGTCCATGGTTGGTCAACTCCATTGCTCTGGGACTGAAGTGAGGCAGATCATCATGGTGGAATGGCATGATATAGGAAAGCTGATCAGCTCATGGCAGCTGGGAAGGCGAGAGAGAAAGAGAAAGAGAGAGATGGATGGAAAAGAGCCAGGGGCAGATATAATATAAGGTCATGCTCCCAGTGAACTACTTCCTTCAGCCATGCTACACCTGCCTACAGTTACAACCCAGTAGTCCATTGGCTGAGTCAGATAAGGTCAGAGCCATAATCTTTGCCTACAAGCTCCACCTTTGAACCATGCTTCATTCACGACCATACTTTCAGCATAGTGACTTTCTTGGGGATGCTTCACAGACAAACCATAACACAGTTGTACAAGAAAATACCTGAGACAACTACATTATAAAGAGAAGAAAAGGTTTATTTAGCTCAGTTTGGGAGGTTCAAGTCCAAGATTTTGTGGCCCCATTGCTTTGGGCCTCTCTCAAGAGTGGCACATCAGGGAGGAAGCATATGTAGAGCATACCATTTCTATCACCAGCCAGGAAGGAGGGAGGGGAAGGAGAGAGGGAATGAGAGAGACAGAAAAAGAGTGGGGTCCCACAATTTCCTTCAAGGGAATGCCCTCCAATGACCTAAAGATTCTTACTAGGGCCCTACCTTTTAAATAGTCTGCTATGTTTCAATAAGGCCACTCTGGGGATCAAGCCTTTAACACATAGGCCTTTGGAGTATATTCAGTATCTAAGCCATATCAACACTATTTGACTCAAAACCTAAAGGATGAAAAGCATCCATGCAAAGGCTGGCCAATAAGTTTTACAACATAGGGACCAATAAATGTAAAGACCTTGTTGGGGCAAGAAAAAGCTTCACATGATCATAAAGTAGAGAAACAAGATCCCAGGAGGCAAGTCCAAAAAAGCATTTGGGTGGAAGATATCTCCATCACCACCTCCCTTTTGCAGTTTTCCAAGCTACTGATGCTTACTTCCATTGTGTCAGTAACCACCTCTTGACCCCAGTGTTGCACCCATTTAATTATCAGGAACACGTAACTAATGCTTGAAATAGCACATGAAATTCTTGAAGTTAAATGGAAATAAACTGAAGTGCCACCAGTGTCTGCCAAAGAAATAGTGTTGAAATAGTGCATCCCAGGAGAGTTAGTGACCACAAGGCAGCTTGCTCTAAGTTCTAGCAAATGACAGTCTAGATTTCTTTGAGTCCAGTTTTACAGAACTCCAAGTCACCAGTGTACTTCAACCTTTTGTTTTTTAATTAGAGCATTATATTTATATGTAGTGTTTGGGTTCCTTTTGACATAATTACACAGAAAAGGAATATGATTTCAATTCCCATTCCCCTCTTACTTTTCTCTCTCCTCTACTTGACTGATCCTTCATTTGCTCCTTTATTTATTTTCTAAAGAGAGAGAGAATCAATTTTATTTAGATTTTCATCTGGTTTTTATTTTTTCCAATACATAGTTGTGTATGTGGTGCTGGGGTTTGAACCCAGATCCTCATGCGTGCCAGCAAGCACTACCATTGGGCCACCCCTCCAGTCCTCCTTTATTTATTTTTGATTGATACTTTCCAAATATATATAAAGGAGATATTCCCTTTGGAACATTTATATATGTATATAACATGATTCTGTTAGATTCATTCCATGTTTCTTTCCTTCTCCCTCCCTTTCATTCTCCCACTTTTATTCCACTGATATTCCCCATCTCTAGCTTCTACATATAAAAGAAAACATTTGACCCTTGATTTTCTGAGTCTGTCTTATTTCACTTAGCATGATGTTCTCCTTTTCTATCCATTTACCAGCAAATGCCATTATTTCATTATTTATTGCTGAGTAAAACTCCACGTGTATGCATGTATACCACATTTTCTTGATCTGTTCATCTATTGACAGGCATCTGAGTTGGTACCATAATTTGGTTATTGTGAATTGGGCTGCTATAAACGTTGTAGTGGCTGTATTGCCATAGTATGCTGATTTTTAGTTCTTTTAGATAAATACCGAGGAGTGGGATTACCTAAAAAATATACGTATAAATAAATAAAAATAAAAATAAATTGTACTGCAACTGTTCATATAAGCTCAGGGTCAATGTTTGTGGATCTGAGAATTAATATCAAACAAGTTGGCAAGTATGGATTTAGAGTCTACAAGACCTGACTAGAAGGTCTCATTTTGCACTCTCCCCTTTTCCCTAGGAAAGTGACTTGCCTCCTTGAGCTTCCACTTCCTTATCTATTAAATGGCGATGATAGACGATAATACCTCGTTCCTAGTAGAGATCTGATGAGGTAGTATTTGAAGGAAAAAATTCCTAGCATATTTTTAACCACTGCTTGGTAACTTTTACATCTCATTAGGTGAATAGCATTATATTAAATTCTAATCACATGCAGATGAGGTATTGGGCATAATTTTTCAAATGGTGGCTTCTGGTCAGAGCATCTTTATTTTAGTCAATTAATTTTTATAGAACAGCATGGTGTGTGGAAAGGAAGGTCAGGGAGAATTACAATTAGAAAGGAAGCTGCTCCTGATTCTTAGGGTGAAGCTGTCTGGGAAAATGGGGAATGTGGTTGAATACAGTTGGCTTAGCCAGGGCACTAGGCACCCAGCAGTCTAATGAGTTTTGTCTCTTGATCTCACTCATCTCCAGCAACTTCTGGTGGCACAGTCATGCCTGCTGTGATTTCACCATGGAGACTCCTTAAAGAGATCCTATGGCTCCTGATTTTATACAACATATGAGAAACACACTGACAAATGCCAGGGGATTGTGATCTGGTTTGGTGGGAGTCAGCTTCTTCTAGGAAGGAGCTCCATTCCCTAAAAGATCACTCTCGTTCCTTCCAGCTTCAACACTACACACTTTTATATGAGCCTGTGAGTGTAGCAGTTAATTTCGCCTGCATTTCTTGAGTCGACCCAAAACAAAATATGGTTCTTCCGTGGACTAAAAGACAAGGAGATATTCCTGTATCTTTGAAACTTAAAAGCATCACCCAAACTATTAGGTATCTTTACCCTATTAAACTAAAATGATTTATTCAAAATTAGAAGATGAAAATGAGGTTTCAGTATGGGTTCATTGATTATAACAATTTACTGCTTTGGTGAGGAATGCTGATAATGGCAAGGCCAAGCTTAATTGGGAGAGGGGACACAAGGGAAATCTCTGTACTTTCTACTCAATTTTGCTATGAATATAAAATTGCTCTTAAACGTTATTTAAATAAATTAGAGGATAAATTATTTAGTGGATAAATAAGTAGTGATGGAATGATTTTACTTGATTAAATTCGATTGTCAAGATATACTAAAGAATCATGTGTATTTGTGAATCTCTTCTCCAATGCACAGAGTTATCATTAGTATATTTTAATGATGATTTTTATTGCCATAGAGGACATCTTCCTCTCCTTTCTTCATTTTAGAATTTCTTGGTTTGTCTTGCTTTATTTTTTACTTTAATTTGTGGATTTTATGTCAAATATTACATAAAAATTGTTGCCTGAATTTGTATTAGTAAGGAATTAATAAATTAATTTGGGGACAATTTCCATCTTTGGGATGTTATCTTATTCTTCAAGGTCTCACTTTATTTTCTCATTAATTTTCCCATAAAATAGAAACAATACAATTACAAAAGATTCATTGTTCTATGATTCCGGTTGCCTTTAATTATTTTTATTATTTTTGTATTAAACTTTGGTTAACAATCCCCCACTGTTCCATTTATAATTGCAATTTCAACTCCTATTTAAAGTGAATCATTTAGGGTCTGGAGCGGTGGTTCAGTGGTTATGGCACAAGGATGAGTTCGAACCCAGCACCAACCACACAATGAAGTGTTGGAGCAACATGAAAAAATAAATAAAATTGATTCTCTCTTTCTCTCTCTCTCTGTCACTGTCCCTCTCTCTCTTTAAAAAAATAAATATAATAAAGTAAACCATCTATATATAAAATGATGGACTATTGTTTTAACGATAGTGTCCTTTAAAATATGAACAACTTCATTATAAAAATAATGCCTTCATATTTCTTCTATTCATTGAATTGCTCTAACATTTGTCTGAAAAATATACATTAGCTATATATAGATCTTTACAAATACCAACACTGAGGAGCTTTGCATAAGGTGTGTAATTTCTCAGCACAGTCCTTTGTTTTAAATCTCAAGTTGTGGAATTGCAAATAGGAGAAAAATAGTATGCGACTCTTTAAGACTTTTAGATAAGGACATTTTCCATCACGAAGATCCTTGTGGGCGTGTTTCTGAAAGAGTTTGTCTAGAATCTTCCTGCAGCAATAGGAAGAACAGACCAGAGTCCACTGGCAACCTGGTCCTTAACTAAGGCATCTAAGGAAGAGGCTGGGGCAGAAGGGCCATTTGTCATTGTTATTAGGAAATAAATCAACCTTTGTTTTCCAGGCCCAACTCAAGGAATGTCATTATTACCAAATAAATTGTGTCCTTACAAATCAATCGAGCCACCTTTCATTTAAATGTGAATCACTTTAATTGTCTGGACTTCAAACTTGATTCCACCCCAAGGAAACAAATGAGTAGATATACAGATCATTCAAACTCTACATATGGTACAATTTTTTTTTTTTTTACAAAAGCAAACATTTTTACTTTTTTATATTAGTCAACAAACTGATCATCCGATATTATTTTCTCTTCATGAAGAAGCTATCACTAACCTTTTTTGTGACTATAAGATCAATTTGGCAAGATGTTAAAGGTTGTCCTCAGAAGTTGGCAAAAATGACCTGTAATGCCATGCTGTGCATGAGGTATTTATATGTGAATGCCACCTGCATATTTTAAGATATATCCTGTAATGAAAAATAGGAAACCAATGTAAGCTTTCTTGTCTATTTGGAGGAGCTTTCTGAAGGTCTTAGGAGAGATTAAAATTTACATACTTTTAACCATGTTTCAATATACCTGTTGCTAAACAGAGACTTAATAATGAAAATGATCATCGGTTTTAAGTTCTGCTCTGGGAATGATATTTCTATCATTCTGTTAGTGTACAGTTAAAGGCGACGTAACCAACACTTCTGAATTAATGCTGCTACTTAACTAAAAGATCATCCTATTTTCCCTCTAGTTTTTGCTTGTTTCTCACACTGTCCTTTCTCTGTGGCCTTTCTCCCACCTCTGACCTCCTCCCCAGTTTTCACCCTTGCTTCAACAATTGATTTATGATGGGCCCATGGAAGGGTCAAGCCCACTTTTATGGTTTGCTTAAAATATTTCTTTTAGAATGAGCATCAGAAGTGGTCTTCAAGCCCTGCTAAACAGTCTCACCAAGACCTCAAAGACCTTTCTTTACTGGCCATTGCTGCATCTTATTTATGTCTTTTGTACTTGTGAAGAAAAACTCATTAAATAAGGCAATTTTGAAACTTTTACTAAACTTAGAAAACATTTGAGATTTAGATCTTCCCCCACAAGAATGAATGTGGAAAAAATATATAATTATATTTATATTTATGTATAATTGTATATATAATTCAGGGGTAGGGAGGTATGAGGAAGAGAAAAATCCCTAAGAAAAGTTATAAACCTTGGATTATTTATTTTATTGGATCTCTTTTCCTTTGACAGTTTGATCTTCACTAGCACTGAAGCCTGCGGATCTATTGGGCATGCTCTTACATTCATTGCCTCAAAAGTAAATTTTGCCCTTTAGCTTAATTTGACTCCCTGTTATTGTTTTCATCAACTATAATTGCCAAAATTAGGAATGCTTTTTAAAATTGATGAAATTTTTTTCCTACATTTTGAAGATTCTGAAGATGGTGGGAAAGTTTTGAAAAGTTAACACTATTTTTAAACATGTTCACAATCTGAAAGATCAAACAGTGCCCCAAATATAAAGGCTTGCTCCAAGATTTCTGGCCTAAAGGTTAACACAGCTTTAATATTCTAACATTGAGCTTCAGCTTGTTGTGAAGTATTTGCCACTTCAGTGATCCTATGTTAAACAATACCACATGATACTTCTGTAGATGGCTTCCTCAACCTTATTGATCTCCTTCTTCCTTGGTCATTAAAGATGTGATTTATTAGTCTGACATATTTAATAGGGCAAAGCTCAGAGGTTTATTGTGATGGCTTTTTAGCTTCCATGCTGCCTTTTGCTGCTACCAAAATGTAATAGTTGACAAGATACCTATATTGCTTTCTCTTAAGAGGACAGTTTTTTCTTTTTTTGAACCAAATAGCCATCTCCACACACTTGAAGTGCTTTACACCTTTTACATAGCAATGAATTAATTCTTTCCAATTCAGTCATCTCTTTCATGTTGAGTGAGGTGTTCCCGGTAATTAAATGCTGTCATTTTTTGTGTATGTGTGTGTGTGTGTGTGTGAGGCTTGGCAGGTCTCTAGGAGCAGCAAGCCTGAACCCAAGGAGTTCTGCTTCCAAGACTCTGTGTGACCTCAGACAAAGACCCACTGCCTTACCAGCCCAGAAGGCAACACTGCTGGGAACCTCAGGCTCTCAAGCATGAAATCCTCAATCCAGCCATCTATGTATCTACAAACCTGTGTATGAAAACGGTTCATATTAAGGATCTGAGGCTTATATTTTAACTTCGTAGTCTTTTTGCTTATGAGTCCTCATGAATGAGAACAAACACATATGTTCACCATCAAATTTAATTTCATATCTTTGGATTCTGGCCAGTGTCCAGCAGAAATTTGGGGTCAGGGGATGAGTAAGACATTAGCATCAGGGGGCATTCAAATGAATGAATGGTGTGGAGGTGAATTGTTTGGATTTGAACATTTTGTCCCACTAAAACTACTAGCTGCTTTTTGTATTTTCTCAGGAATAGGGGGAGGTCTTCTTTGTATATGTTTTACTGGTATGAACTGAATAAAAGAAATAAAAGGAGGAGAAATAGAGTTTTGTGGGGAAAAAAAGAACTATAGTTTTATTGATTTTAGTCTATTTGATTAGCCATACCATATATATGGCATGAACCTAAATATGGTTTTCACAGCTTCTAG
Source organism: Aplodontia rufa (assembly GCA_004027875.1). Taxonomy (NCBI): domain Eukaryota; kingdom Metazoa; phylum Chordata; class Mammalia; order Rodentia; family Aplodontiidae; genus Aplodontia; species Aplodontia rufa. The sequence continues at coordinate 62,192 of PVKS010004964.1, forward strand.
AGGTTGTTAAAATAAAGTGTGAGGAATAAGAATCAGAATCCTTTTGATCACATTTGCACACATATGGATACATCCAGGGAGCCACTCCAGGAAATCTGGCACAGATTTGTCACTGGAAGCTCTTCTGTGAATGATAAACCAGTGCCTTTGTGATTTGCTATATATATATATATATTTGATAACAGGCTCTTATTGAAATGTTTTGACTAATGCTTTCCAAGCAACAAATGTGCTACTAGCATCATTTTCTGATGATTTATAAAATCCATTGCTTGCTTTACTATCCTTTCTCCTTCCATTTCACTTCTTTTTGCCAAGTAAACATAGTGGATGCATCTGTGATTGACATGACAAAAAAAAAAAAAAAAAAAAAAGCCACTATCACCACAGCATGGCTCAAGAGAAGCCTCTACCAGGATCTTGTGTGCTGTTATGGGACCTCCGGCACTCCCAGGACATATGATAGGTCACCAAGTCACAGGAGCAGTCACAGTTAATACCTATTGTCATTGCTGCAGTATATTGTTTTTTAGCTCCCTATCCTCTCAAAGATGTCTTGGTTTGGACTGGTAATACAATTCCTCTATCAATGGGACACTTCATAAATGTGGAATGGGAAGGCAATTTCAATTGGAGGGTGCATGTTACAACATTTAGGGATAAAATATGACTACAGGGAGGATCAATTCTGTGCCACAAGTTTCAGAGCCATGCAAATCTGAATTTGATTTTTGGCTCTGCCTAAATTCTTAGACACATGACTTAAATGAGTTACTGACTCTCACTGAGCCTTAATGGCTGCTTATAAAGTGGGATTCATGACAATCATATTTTGAAGTGATTAAATATAAGATATTACATGTCAACATCCATAAGTCAGGAATTAAATTTTTCATTTCCCTAATACTTGCCTGCTAACTTTGGTGGCAACATCTTTTCAATTCTAAATTATGTCTTTCTAGCTATATAATCAATTCTAGGAAAAAGAATAAATTTATGTTGTGGTGAAGGCCAGAGGCAAGATTTTCTCTTTCCAGCTCTGCTTCTGACTTGAACCGAACTGTTGGTGACTTGTACAAGTTGTTTATTATACAAATTGTCTGCATAATAAGGATCATAACAGCAACAAACTATATTTGAGAAACTGGTTTTTTTTTTAAATTCATTTTAAAAGGACAAGTATTTGTTAATCACATTTTGTTAAAATCCACCACTATATCCGGAAGTATGGTAGATGCTATGTGAGTTAGAAAGAAATGCCCAGGAACTAAGGGATTTAACATCTCATTGTAAAAGTTATAAGTGGCCCCAAATTCTCAGCTTAGACATCCTGGACATTTTGGGCCAGGCAATTTTCTGTTGGAGGAAATGCCATGTGCAGCATCTTGTTCTGTACCCAATAGAAGCCAGCAACGTCTCTCTACCCCAATTACGTGGATCAAAAATGTCTCCACTCTGGCTAACTTTGTAATTTGTATGGCCTAGTACAAAACAGGCCACTTGTTCAAAAATCAGTGGAAACATGACATTAAATGTATTAAAATACAAATTTTTTTTTCTTTTTCTTCACAGTATCTCTCTCTCTTTTGGCTTGCCATGATATTTTTTAAATACCTATTTAATATGAGATTATACAAATATTTAAAACTTTAAAAGATTATTATGAATTTTGCTATTTATATTGTGGGGTGCCAGTTGTAATTGCAAATATAAAATAATTTAATTCATGCAGACTGACAGAAATTATGCAATTCAAATTTCATAGCTCCTACATGCTACATGTTTCACAGATTGGAACAGTGGAAATGCTGCTCAAAATATGTGCACCTCCTCCCATCATACTGTTTTCAGCTTATTGCTGAGTAAGGAAAGGCTGAAGGGAAAAGAAACTATGGATCTTCCTATCATTCCCTTTTCCATTTTGGGTACTATCTTCAGAGTAAATGGTTGGTGTTGATTGACGCAGGAATATCATATGAATAATAAAAGATACGATAGATTCCTTGGTTGTTCATGCTTTTTAAAAAGCCGTTGTCTTCCTCCTGCACTCAAAGAAAGTTCTGGTTTAACAGAAAGTGTAGCCTGTTGGAGCTAAGCATGCCTCTGCTTACTCTGTTATATATGGAATTTTTTTTTTGGAGTGTGGGGGTCAGGGATACTGGGGATTGAACCCAGTGTCTCTTAAGACTGAGCCACATCCCCAGCACTTTTATTTTAATTATGAAACAGGGTCTTGCTAAGTTACTCAGGACCTCACAAAGTTACTGAGGTTGCTTAGAACTTGTGATCCTACTGCTTCAGCCTCCTGGGCTGCTGAGATTACAGGCGTGAGGCACCATGCTTGGCTAAGGAATGTTCTTGCTGCACTATTTTTGAGTCTTACTCATGTTCCACTCATTTCTGTGCTCATGGGGCATCATAAATGATGTCCACAAGTGGGGTGTCTCCTTTCTTACCTGCATGTGCCACTGTCCCATCAGACTTTATTTACAAAGTTCAAGCTCAATGACAAAATTATTAAGAATTAAAAGGCAACAGCAGAGCATTAAACCAAGCATGGGGACCATCTGAGCATGCAACCTTGGGAGAATTCATAGGTTACACTTTCACTAAATTGACCCTGGTCTCCAGACATTGCCAAGCAGCCCATGCAGAGCAGAATCACCCCTGATGGAGAACCACCATGACACAGTACATAGTAGGATATACTTAGTGCCAGGGCGGAAAAAAATAACATATTCATAATGGATTTGAAATGTGCTATTTCAGATTGAGAGGAACAAGGAAAGTTTGACTAGAGATAGAATGTGGGTGAGACCTTGTGACTTTAGAAGACAAAAGTTTTAAACTACCTGAGCTCCTTCACTTCTGATATTTCATTTGCTCTCTTTGGTGAAACTCAGTTTTGAAGGTATTTAACTCTTTTCTCCTCCTTCTCTTCCTTTCCCACCCTCCTCTTCTTCTTCTGGCGTATCATGTTCATGGGTTATTTTTAACTTCCACCATAACAAAAAAATTTTTGTCTGCTCATCACCAATTGAGAAAGAAACTATAATACAACTTGGTGGGTTATAATTCATTTTATAGATGAAAATTTCTGAGCAATTCTATATCTTACCAGGAGATATATTGAATTGTGAAAATCCAAATTTCCATCTAAGCCATCAGTCATATGGAGTAGACAGAGTTGCACAAACTGTCTCTTTACTGAAGTCTAACTGAAGAAATAATAACCAACATTAGCCCAAGAACCTATCACCATCTGAAGAGTTGCCATGAATACTGCGTAAATATTAAATTGGAGTATGAGGAAATAATCCAATAATTTAAAGTTAAGAATCCTTTCTACCTCTTTGGCATTTCTCTGCTAAATGAAAAAAGTGACAAATAACAATGACTTATGAGGACTCAAAATGCCCAGGCTTAAATCCCAGCTACCACATGCTTGTTTGCACCTCTGTTTCCGATCTATACAAATGGTGATGAGACCCATTCTCTACCTTCACATGGTTGTGTCGTGAGCTTTAATAAAACAGTACATGAAAAAGTTTATTAACTCTGAAAAGTGTGTGATTCCTTAGTAATCTGTAGTTATTAATTATATCAGAAGACTCTGAATTACCTACCTGTAATACTGTTTTTATAGTATCTCTGAAAAAGCACAGGGTAAGTGATACTAATTGTTATAAGGAATCACCTTTTAATCCCAATAACTAAAAGTACCTAACATGCTTCTTCCTCACTGTCCCAGCTTGACACAGGTCAGATGGCTGTCCTGTCAGAATCTTTCCTATGTGACTCTCCTTCAAGCTCTCATTGAGGGACCCAGAGTCTTTCCTTTTTCAAAATATAGCCTCCACAAATGCTGTAGTATGAAAGCAGAAAGAGTTTGGAGGGTCACACAGGGGATTTCCATATCCAGTGCTGGGAATAATACGCATTCATCCACTTACAGTCCATACCCAGAGTGTAGTCAAGTGGCTTCCAACTCACTGAAGGGAGACTAGGAGTATAGCCCACAAAGAAAGTATAATATTTGATAAGAAAATATCTCACCTCTACCATATTTCAGGAAACATATGATTGCCCAATACAGAAAGCAAGCTTATTTTTGTTTTTTTATAGACCAGAACCAGTTAAGGAAAACCCAAGGGGTCATTGTCATTTTAAGCAAAGTTTTACAGACTTGGGTTTGAGTCTGGGCTCTTACTATTGAGTGAAATAGTATGCATATTTGAGCCAATCTATAGGGCAACATTATTCACACAATATTTGATAATACTAATGAATACAATATTGACTGTACATTTGTAATATGTATTTGGTACAAAGTTAGGCACTGTGTTAAGGCTGGTACACATACACATAATCTCTAAATAATTTGCATAAAACAATAATGAACAAAACTAGGTAATGCACAATTAAGTGTTGAAGTGCAAGGGTCTGAATATAACTCAAAGGTTGCAAGCTATCAGCCCATCTACTCTGTTTAGATCACACACTGTCTTGTTTTAATATTCTGAACTAATTAAAAATTCAGAAACGTTCATATGAAGTTACCTTAGACAACTAGACAATCCAGCAACACCTCCTCCATGGTAACAACCACTGGAGTTGAGTGGTAGCTGGTCCTTTGAAATAAAGCAAGGCCTCTCTAGGCCATCCTGTACCCTACTAGTTTCTACTAAGACCCCACAAAAGGGAATGAATCATTCATTGCCTTGCATCATGTGATTTCACTGTAACTTTTTTCTCTTATTCAAGAAATATTTCTCTATATTCATGTCTGTATCAAAATTAGGAAATGAAAACTAGAATAAGAATATCTTGTGTTTTACAAAATATGTGGGACAGTTATGTCCATGTGGTGTTGAAGGATATCATTAAATAGTTACTGTGCAAAAAGAGTGTGCCTACATCTAAAATATACAACCTGTGATTATCTTATATCACTAGCCTGCCCTGGGAGACAACTTAAGAAAGTTTTATTGAGGTCTAATTTACATATCATAAAATTTGTTGATAAGTGTATGGTTCAATTTTAGCAAATTAATTGAGCTATTACTGCAATGTAATATTTGCAACATTTCTATCACCTTCCAAATTTCCTTGTGCCCAGTTTTCAGTTATTTCCTGCTTCTTCCCTCTGCCCCAAGCAATCACTGATAGTCTTTTCTTCTCCATTCACTACATATACATTCGAGTTCTTAAATCATGTTCAAAACTATAAGGTATTCAGAGGAGAACTTTGTTCCAGTCTGGCACACGAAGGAACTACTTACAGTAGTCCTTTGATAATTGGAATAGATAGATGCTATCAAGAAGGAAGGTATTTTAAGGCTACTATAATTTTTGCTGAAGAGCTTTTACTTTTTATGATACTAGGGATTGAATCCAGGGGTGATTTACAACTGTGCTATATTTCTAGTCCTTTTTACTTTTTATTTTCAATACCATATCTTTCCATGGAATAATTTCATTAATGGCCCTAGGATTTCTTTGTATTTATATGTAATGGGTTGAAATTTTAAGAAAAAATAAAACCCTATACTACTGTATTGATGTTTTTCATTGTTCCTGATAAGTAAAATAATAAATGAATTATATGCAATTCAAAAGCCTATGTGTCATTTTTTTCTCCCCTCTACCTGTTGGGGAATCAAAGATCTTCAAGGACCCAAAACATCAGCCTTTACAGAACTATCAAAGATTGCTCTAACTTCAAGTAAATTTTCTATTTTTCATACCTCAAGACACATACAATCAGTATCTCTCATTAAACAATTGATCAGTTTACTCTTGTGACGTATCTTCTGTTGTTTCTCATGCTAGTAAGTTTTTGTCTTTATATGTGCTCCAGTCATGCTGAGCATCTATATCCTAAATGTTTAAGAGCTATTAGAGTTTTTACCTTTGTATTCTTTGTACAAAACCTTAATCCTTTTCCTTTCCCATAGTAAATGTTTAATAGAACTTGCTGAAGAATAAATGTCATTTATACTTTGTATTTAAGGACTATAATTTAATTATTCTTCAGCTTTATATGCAATAAAAATAAAATGAGTTGACTGAGTCAATATAGACAAGATTTAGCAAGGATTTTTGTTTGTTTGTTTTTGTAATCATTGGAACTGAAACCACAGAAACAGCTCAATGACAAGAGGGTAGTCTGCTTATTTTAGTATCTGAACAATTGAATTAGATCAACTATTTACATTAAATCTATTGCTCACAGCTGAACCATTTAGTAAATTCAACAAGGAATTCAAGGGCCAAATTAAAAGCAGTATTTCTGTTTGCTACTTTTCTGTTGCTTCTGTTTTGTTTATTTATTTTTATTTTGCTTTGTTTTTCTTTGTAGCTTTATTTGTATCTATGCTTCCCAACCCCCTTGGAAACTCTTTCTCTTTCCTCCTTGACCCCTTTGTCCCTTTGCATCTCTGCTGAAGTCTATGTTCGGTCCTTGGTCTATGACTGGCTCTTAAAGTGTCAGCATGTCTCAAGTTCAGGGTTGGCTTCAGAGTGCCAGCAGAAGACACAGGCCAAGATCAGGAAGGCATTTGTGGGTTTACCATGGGTTATATGAGACATTTAGGCAGGCTTTAACTTCCTGTACAGTTATCTGTACTATTAAAAAAAAGTTATTAAAGATGAAAAAGGAATAAAAGGAAAAATAGAAAATGCTCCAAACAGAAAAAAAAACTGAAATATTTTAGAACATATGGAAATCCAACGTGAGAAAATCTTTATCCTTCATTTGACTCCAGTGGTATTTACTTAGCAAAGACCATGTACTAGGAAAACACCAATATATTTTAATGAGCTGCAAATCATATTAAAAGGATATAATTCAATCTCTTTCTAAAATAGAATGTTTCTCTCTCAAAATACAAAGATAATACTTTTTTAAAGTACCTGTAAGATCAGTCTTTCAGAAAAGATTATAACTCGATTAGAGAAATCATAATTTGAAAAGGCCCTTTCAAGTGAGCATGAGTTAAGAACTCAAATGTATAAGTGTGTGTGCACGCACACGTGCATGTGTGTGTGGATTTTCACCCTTATCTGATGTTCTCCATCAAGCCATTTTGAAATCTTGAAAAAAAATTTTTTCTAAATAAGTAAGTGTTCCTTCCCAGTGGAAAAGAATTCCACAGATGGCCCATCCTCACCCCACAACAAGACTGTCCCCCCAAACCTTCTGACTTTCCTGCTGCTCCATATTCATTAATTAGTCTGAGGTTTTCTCCATGTTTCATTTACAAAGCCACTTAAACCCACGCACCCATTTAACATATTTATGACCCCAGTTTTCTTTCTGTTCTCTGAGACTGTACCGTAATTGTTCTCTGGATCCAGGGACTGCAGAGAGCCTTCCCTGCTGAAAAGAGACAACATAAAGAAGGAAATGAATGTGTGCGGGTTGAATACCTTCAACAAAACGGCTGGGTGCAGTTTGGCCCCTGCTCCCCCCCTCCCAGGGTCACTTTAATTGAGTGGAGCCTCAACCTCTATTGAGTGTATGGGAGACTATTAACTCTTAACAACGCTCCGTCTCAGGTTATTTATTTATTACTTAAATGATTTGTTATTGCTACTTGAATTTAATACACCCTCTGGGAATCAAAATGGCAGCATCATGTTACAGAAAAACTACAAGTTATTTTAAAACTGTAATTGACGTTTTATGAGAGCCATAAAATCTTTCTGAACAAATAACTTGCCATTAGTCAGAACCTTCAGCAGGAGATCTGTAAAATTAAGGATATGGTGGAACAGTACTGTATTTGTGTGTGTGTCTGTCTGTCTGCCTGTGTGCTGGGGAGGGATGGACAGGAGACAATCAGGGAAACAGCACAGAAATTGCAATGGATTTTTTTCTTGTTGCTTCCAAGTGTCTCAATTTAAATCAACACATGCTTAAGTCAGAGGGATCTAAGGAATAAGGCAAAGCACTCCCAGAAAGGATGACCTGTATCTGACCAACACATTTTAGGTGTCTGCTCTTTCGTTGTTCATTGAAACAGCTCCCCAACCAGACAACTGGTGTATGGTAATAGTTCTCCCCAGCATAGCTGATTCGGTAGTTACCAGTTAGAACAGCATACTTCTTTGGTCTACTAGTCCTAATCATATGCTGATTCTTAGGACTTTAACAGGAACTGAAGGAACTTATCATAGACAGGCCTGTACCATCCCATTTTCTAGTCCAACAGAGCTAATTATTTTTTAATATTTCTTTGAAATAACAGGATAGGCCTCGGCTATAAAATATATAATTCCAAAAATAATAGATGCTTGTTTTCTATTTCATGGACTGTGATAGTGAATGTCACCCAGATTTCTACTAGGAATAAGGTATTCATTCCTTCCACCGTCCTGAGTGTTAGCTGTTAAAGCTCACAGCTTCACTCTAGGAACTGCCTTTGAAAGCAATGAATTTGTCTCACCCAAGTTATGCTAACTCCCCCCAAACAGTCCAAAACTATTGAGGTGGGGAAGCCTAGCTTCCTTGCCTTGATGCTGGGCAACTTGAAATTACCACCTTGGTTCTAGAACTGCATCACAACTCAAATTCTCCTCATCTTATCTGCTTTCCTGGCTCCATTTCTGATATAGTTCCTTAGAGTACTTCCCCATAAACCTCCTGTGAACCCAGCTTGTAATTCCAGGGAGATGAAACTTGAGAAAGGTGTTCACTTGGACTTCATTGGCTCTTCCAGACATTCGGACACCTCAGGAAACATAGCCACCAGCCAAAGGACCCTCAAAGGTATTTCACAAATCACATAGGAATATAGTTAACAGGCCTCTAGCCTATTTTTCTATTAATCTTCTTCCTAGTAGGTTCCAAATGCCGTTTCCTGAATTTTGGTCACACTTTTGTCTTATTCATATCTTGACTTTCCCAGTACCTTATAGGTGGTTTTTGTAATCAATAGTAAGTTTCTCACAACAGATGAGAGAGGAATCCAACCCCTGGTGCTGGTTCCTGTCTAGTTAAAGCTGGCATCCCTCCCCATTGACACCTCCACACCATCTGCCCACCAAGTATGCTGAAACAAACACATCAAGAAAGATTAAGAACATTCAAAATATGATATACTAAATACTCTTCACTGACAGGCGAGCCTGATATTCAGATTTTTCTAGGCTTACTAGCAATGCATTAGGCATTACAAAGCACATAGTGCACAAAATTGAATATAACTGCACAGGTACAGAAATAAGCAGTCTAACATAGGGTTCATACTGGATGTACCTGACTATGGGGACAAATACACACAAGAGGAAGCTTTAAGACATTTGGACACTAAATTCCTCCCCTTTCCCCAGCATGTGCATGCACAACATGCCCAGTTTCCTTTTCTCAGCTGTTGACTCTGATTATTTCTTTTTAGGACAGGGAATTTCCAAAAGCATGAAGGTCTATGTTATTTGCAAAGAGCTCTAGTTATTTGAATGTGCTTTTCAGGGATGTTGACAAATGTATTTGGGATTTATTTCAATTAAATATGGCTAAGACATAGACACAGAAATGATTATCAAGAAAGAAAAAAATAATGATCATAAATCCTTAGAAACAAGAGGCATGGTGTGACATACCCCCAATGACCTAACTTCCTCCCACTAGGCCCCACCTCTTAAAGGTTCCACCACCTCCCAATAGCACCACCTTGGGGACCAAGTCTCTAAAACATGGGCCTTTGGGGGACACTCCAGAGGTATATCATGAGGAAAGAGCATTGAGGAGAAACAGAAACGTGTAGTGTTTCACCTCCCTTAAGGCCTCTAAAGTTCGTTCCCGTGGCTACCCAAGATGAATATCTCAACATCATGTTTGACTTGTTCTCCCAGGATAATTGATTTATCATCCCATCTGTCTCCAACTTCTACCCACCCTTTCCCCAAGTTTTTTATTAATCCCATTTTCTACTCACCATTACAATTAATAAAGTCCTGTCTTCTATGTTGCTTTCTTGGACTTTTGGAGGAGGCTCTTCATTTACAACCTCCTTCCCAGCACAGTTTCTTGCAAAGATTTACACTAATGCAATATTCATTTTCCAAAGTAAGTCTCTTGGTATTCATATCATTCCCTACCTTAAGCTTTCAATAACTTCTGACTAGTGAATACCATTGATCGACCACTTATTCTGTACCAGACATCACCTTAGTTCAATCTCACAAATATTTCCGAGATGAATAGATTTTTACCTCAGTTAGAAGTGGAAAATGAGGTGCCCAAAGTTACACAGGTAGAAAGTGTAAGCACCAGGCTTTGGTCTCTCATCTGTCCGATGTTAGATATGTGTTCTTAACGAATGTACTCTACCTCCTTCAGAATGCTATTCTAATCTTCTAAAGCCCTCATTCTGGCAGTGAAGTTCCTGAAAAATCAAGGCTCAAATTATTTCTCTTCATTTGAATTCTCTACTTTAACCCAAACTATATTAATTCTCTCTGTAATGATCCACTTATGAACCTGTTACTAGTAAAAATATTAGCTCCCTAAAAAGACAGGTGCACTATAGTATACTTCCTTCTATCCCCCACAAGCCAATTCAAAAAATACTTGCTTTTCTGGAGAAACTGTTCCTTCTGCAAGAGATTCAGCATGTTTGATGTTGGATTTTTTAACTGCTTTCACAGTTGCACTTTGCAGCTCTGTCTCCTTTGGAATGTTAGAGATGCTTTCTTCTGTTGAGAAATGTCAGCAAATAAGCACAATGAAGCTGCAAGCTAGACAGGGTCTTAAAAATATGTAGATTTATGGCATAACTTGAAGCATATGCCCAATGCTTTATGAAAAAAGAAGAAAGATGTTTCTGAAAAAATGTCACTGTATAGAATGCCAATGTGTGGGCCACACAAACACAGAATTATGGCAAAATAACAAAACTACTCACAGGATCTTGTATTACTTATGTAGTTGCCTTCCAGTCACAGGCTGGAATTGTTGTCTGGATCCTTGCTACCAGGTACAATTGCTAAACCAGCAACATTCTGCAGTGCCTACAGCTTGTTAGAAATACAGTCTTGGGCCTCATCTCAGAGATATCAAATCAAATCAGTATGTTGAACAGGTTCCCATATGATGAGTTTTTTAGTCAGCTTTTTCACTGCTATAACTAAAGGATATAACGAGAACAATTTTAGGAGGAAAGGGTTTCTTTAGGGGCTCATGGTTACAGTGGTCTCAATCCATGGAAAGCCAGTTCCATTCCTTAGAGCTCCTGGTAAGACTGTGCATCATGGTGGCAGGCATGGATCCAGGGAGCAGGGAACTCAAGGCATCACATTGGGAAACAGAGCAGAGAGTAACTCCACACCAGATACAAAGTATATACACCAAACGCATGCCTCCAATGACCTACCTCCCCCAGCCACACCCTACCAGTCTACAGTTGCCTGTAACCTAATCATTTAACCTCAGCCTTCCCAAATTGTCTCACATGAGCTTTGGAGGGACACCTCACATTCAAACCATAACAATAAGTAAACACATTAGAGTCTGAAGAAGCACATGTCTAGGTTTTTCTTTTCTTTTTATAACCTCTGATCTCTTGAGTCTTTGGAACGCTCATAGCTTCTATTAACTCCATGGGTTTTACTCTGTTTCTCTGCTCTGGATTACTATCAAAAGGTGCACTGGCAGATGAGTTACTTGCTTTCTCTAGGAATTCACTAGCCCTGGGGGATGTGGGCCTGTTTTGTTCCTGGATTGCTAACTGTCCTAAAGTTTTGGATATGAATTAACCTACCACTTGGGCCTCACCTTCCCTGCCCCCCAGCTCTAACTAATCCAATTAAACAGAGTCATTTATCCCAGGAAGGCAGAGCTTCCTTATGCCTGCTGGTCAGCCTTTGGAGGAGCTAAATGGAAGAATTCCCTCATGTCTAATCCACTGTGACCAAGGATAGAAACAGTGTTACAAGGCTGGGACCTTTCAGGAAATTGAGGCAGCAGGAAGACCCCCTTCAAATCCCAACTCTTACAATCAAATCAGAAAGATTTCAGACATATTGCTCAGAATAGCAGGCACTGAGTTTATTAGAGGGGATAAGAAAGGAGAAAAGGGGACACTGTCTTTGGAGAGAGTGTGTCCTCTCAGAGAGAAGGAGGACAGTATGCCTCTCCTATTCGAATTTTATTAGAGATCTCAGAAAAGTTTCCAGAGAGTCTCTCCCAGGTCTACCTCTTGACTTTTAACTCAACAGCAGTATGATATGAGACTTTCAAGTCCCCACTGTCATGATAACTTTAGGTTGTTTTGGCCCGTGCTGACTGGTTCTAATTGGATTCTTAACCATAAATTCTTAGGGATTTTATGGTTAGGAGGAATTATACTTATCTGCCTGAGTTTCAGGATCTGTTCTATGCAAATGCTCACAGAAGTCTCCCCTTTCAGGGTAAATTGGGTTCCTCTTATCAACATTATTTTGGTTCTACATTTATTTCTCTAGCACCTAACAGGTAGTTTGCTGAGGAATTTGACATAGCCTGTATACTTAAGCTAGGCAGGGCTGCAGATAAACTACTTCCTGGAAAAGAAAGCATGTGGGGATCAGCATAGTGGGTCTGCTTTATAGAGTTATTGTCTTAGCCTCTTGTTTCCACCATTCAAATCTGTCTCTCCCCTTTTGACAGCACTGGAGGTCAACTTTCCTAAGCTTCAGCTGAAGCTTTGGACCAGGCAGGTATCAAGAGATTTTACCCGTAGAAATTACTATCATGTATCACTTCACATGTATCAAATCTTTCAATGTGCTGTCCACAGCTAATAATTGCTTGCAAGGATGGAATGGAGTTTGGGTGTTGATGAATGAGGCCTCTGAAGTTAAATGGCCTCTAGAATGGTTTATCCTGGAAAGAAGGCCCAAAGAATGGTTTATCCTGGAAAGAAGGCCCAAAGATAAAATTCAAACAGTCTGCTACCAAAGCCTAGTGAATATTTTGCAATCTTAATACAGTCAGAAAAAGAAGGTATGGATAGAAGCTGCTGGTTAGTTATAAAAAAATTTTTTTTTGCAATTTATGTGCTTAAATCTTTCTTTATTGAAATCTAAGATAGATGAATAACCATAGGCTATCATTAGAAGTAAATGCCTTTGGAAGAAAACAGTAAGATGTTATGGGTTTGCAAAGAGGATAGCTATGAAGTTGGCTTTCCTGCAACCCTCTGCCCATTGACACCCCACATCTCTGACCTGTAATTATCTCTTTTCTTCCAACAGTTCCAGACTTCTACAGCAAGCTGTAAAGACTTCACTGATCAGACTGCTACAAGTACCAGTGTCTGATTTTTTTTTGCTTGTTTGTTATTGTTTTTGTTTTGGAGGCAAGCAAATATGGAAGCCATCCATAATGATTCATTTTTTGTGCAACTTTGTTATGCTCTGGTTCTCGCCTGTTTGGTCAAAAAAGCCAGTATAAATATCGTCGCAAAAGTGTTTTTAAAATGGAACTAACATTTAAATCAGTAGACTATGAGTAAAGCACACTACTCTTCATAATGTCAGTGGGCTATACCCAATGCATTGAGGATCTTAAAGAAAATGAGATACTTTAATCCCCAGTTTTCCTTGGGAGATATCCATTTCAGAATGGATGCCTGAAAACTTGGATAGTAACAGACCCTACTTTTTGTTTTCCTGTGCATACCTACCTTTTTGAAGTTTAATTTATGAATTAGGCATTGTAAGAAATTAACAAGTAATAATAAAGTATAAAAATTATAAAAATATACCGTAATATAAGTATATGATTGTGCCCTCTCTCTCTCTCTTTCTCTCCCTTTCTTTCTCTTTCTCTGTATATTTTTGTACTACACTCAACGTTCTTGTGATGATGTGAGATAACAGTCCCGATGCAGTTGACTTCTGATAACTGAATCTGTGGGCATTGAAATCAAGGCTAAAGGGAGACTACTGTATTTGCATTTGAAAGAATGACTCTAAACAGAGCTGTGATTTAAGAAGGACAGACTATTTATAGGAACTTTAGAGAGGGCTGTTCAATAGTTTATTTTTTATGGGCAAAGAAAAGGACACCAGTTTTTGAATCATCTCAAATCATTTTCCTCCCAGGATCATCTTCACAGTAAGGATTGTTTCAAACTCTGTAGAGTAGCAGAACAAAGCAAAGGTTTACCACATATTATGTTTATTTTTAAATTTACTTTTTCAGTTTTACCTGAGATGAATTATTTTGAATGAACTTAAGAATTAATGTTTTCATAAATATACCAGAGGCTGTTTGCGAGGGGGAGGTTTGAAGTCAACCAGTCATCTTCAAAGCAACCTGAAGATGTGCCTAGGTTTAGAAAAATTAAGTTAAAATGCACACTATAAATTCAACTGGGAAAGGACTATACTGTAAAATATATACTTGAATAGTAAGAGCCTTTGGGTTTTTTTATTAATGATAAATAACCACTTTCAGGAGAAATCTGTGAGAGAGAGCATACACCCAAGGAAAAAGAGAGCCAATTATTGAATAATTGAAAATAACACAAAGTGAAGAGAAAGACCCCCAGAAGTATATTCTGCGTATAACTATGCATAAATATAGTTGTATTGGCAAATAAAATTAATATATGCAAATTGTGGTGAGAGAAACAATTTTTATTTAGCTTTTCACGTGCCTTTTGTTGCTCTGAGACTTCGTTGAGTACATGGTGCTGGGGTTTGAACTTGTGTACTTGCACATGCCAGGCAAGTGCCATACCAACTGAGCCACTGCTCCAGCCTTGAATTGTGCCCTTCTTAAATAGGCCCTTCTACCAAGGGAGGACATAGCCAAAAGACAGCTGTCCATGAACCAGCAAGTGATCCCTCACCAGACAATGCATCTGCTGGAAACTTGATCTTAGAATTTCCTGTCTCCAGAACTGTAAGAAATAAATTTATGTCATTTATAAGCTTCTTTGTTTATGGTATTTTGTTATAGCAATCCAAAAATGCTGTTTTTGCATGCATATTTAAAATGGTATTGATGTCATCTTTATTGTGTGTTCTCTTTTCAGCTTTTTGTTTTTGTTTTCACAGGGCATATGTGTTGTCAGCTTTTCATCACTGTGACCAAAATCCAATAAGAACAACTTGGAGCAGGAAAAGTTTAATTTTGGCTCAATGTTTCAGACATCTCAGTCCATGACTGGCCCACTCCATTGCTTTGGGCCTGAGGTGAGGCTGAGCATTGTTGTAAGAGACTGTGGTAAGGGAGAGCTGCTCAACTATTGGCAGCCAGGAAGCAGCCAAATGAGGAGGGTTCAGAGAAAAGATAAACCTCCCAAGGGCATGCCCTTCCTATGACCTCCTTTCTCCAACTAGGTCCCAACTCTCAGCAGCCCTTTCAGCTATCAATAGATCATTTCATCAGAAGGATTAATCTACTGATGAGGTCAAAGCCCTTATGATTCAATCATTGCCTAAAATCCCTACCTTTGAATTTTGCTGTATTGGAGACCATGCTTTCAAGATGAGCTTTTTGGGAGATGTTCCAGGTCCAACTCATAGAAGTATATAAACCCAAACTTAAAATATAAGAAATGAGATCACTTTGATCAATTCTAGTCTGGCAGGACTCTCTCATTCTACACTTATGCTTAGTTCATAAGTGTAGTCATATGAGAGTGTGACAGAGTGTTTTCTAACAACGGTCAAAAAATGTATTCAATTCCACTTGCTACACTGCAAGTGTGGATTTGACAGTCCTCTTGTAATCTTATGGAGAGATGAGGTCCCTCCCCTTGAATCTGAGAAGGCAGAAGTACCTCTATGTGAATTCTTAGGCTGAGTCTTCTTGGATCTCCTGGGACACCGACTATTGCTGTATAGAGAGGATTTGAGTTTCCCCCACAGTCTAACAGAACTCCAAATCAAAACCAGCATCAACTTTCCAGCCACATACAGGAGTGAGCCAGCTTGAAAATACATTCTATACCCAATTCAATCTGCTCCAACCTACTACAGAAAGAGCAAGAAGACCCAATTTAAATTGCACATTCAGAAGTAAAATAAATTACATATTTGTTGTAATTGGGTAGTTTGTACATAGCAAGAAATGAATTAATACAGGGTAATCTGCAGACACCTTACAGGATTATACAAACACTTCAGGGATCTCAAGCAGAGTCAAATAGTGGAAGGAAGGAACTTTGGTATTGAGGCTTCTAAACAGAACTGAGGTCACATTGGCAAAGCTAAGCAGAGATACTGACTGAAATCTAGTACCTTTGGTTCCTCCTTGGTAGGAAATGAACTGGGGGCTTTGTCTACATCCCTGCCATCCTTCCATTGCCTGCCCTACCCCAGGACAGGGCATGTGGATGGAGGAGCTCTGTATTCCCTTGTCTTTCTCATTCGAGAGACCTTTTCCCCTCTATTGAGAGGCTCCTGAAAACAGAAGAAACCTGTCCTGTGGCAAGGGAGCCAAAGACTGTCTTGGAACATAAAAGGAATGATACTGAGATGGGAACACATACATACATTTAATAGCTCAATAATTTACTTGTCACATCTTTATTTTGTTTGGGAGATCAGCAAGAGAACACAATGGCTGTAAGAAAAAATAGCATTGATAATTATAGGGGAAAATGCATTATGGTCCAGGTGATTTAAAGTACCCATCAGGGATCCAATATTTCTTAAAATCACTGCAAATAGGCAGACCATACACACATTATTGGTCAAAATGCAGAAATCAACTAACCCTAGGAGAATAAAAGTAGTTCAAGTAACAATATAGTTAATCAGGTTTTTAAAAAAGCAAAGCATACTGAACTGGGATTCAGGAAGTAAAAATTCACCTCTTAGCTTTGCCATCTTATCCTGAGAGGATATAATCTGTTTCACAGTTTAGTTTCCCATCATCTAAAATTCCCCAATCCTGCAACCCCTGTACAAATAATGTACAGGGTGGTTCAATTACCAACAAATCTATTTGTACTATAAGAAAATTACTGAAAATTTTGGTGAAAATATCAGAATTTTCTGCCACTCTGTGGAACATTGCTAAAAATTATATTGGATTTACATAATTTTATATACCTCTGTGTTGTGTATTAGATATTAGGTGTTTCCCCCCAAAGCTCTTGTGTAAGACAGTGCAAAATGTTTGAGAGGTGAAATGATTGTGTTACATTGGAGGTGTGCCTTTTGGGTTTATATTTCATCATGGTGAGGGAAGCTCCCACTCTACTTCTCTCCTACTGGTGTCAAGTCCTGAGCTCCTTTCCTCCCATACTCTTCCACCATGATTTGCTGCTTCATCTAGGACCTAGAGCAATGGAGCAAGCTGACTAAGGATGGAGACCTTTGAAACTGTGAGCCCCAAATAAATTTTTCCTCCTCTAAAATTGTTCTTGTAAAATCCTTGGATCACAGCAGTGAAAATACTAAAATTTATCTCCAAAGTAGATGAGAATACACAAAGAGATACGGAAAATGAGTGGTGGACACAGACACATTCTATAAATATTCATTTAGTGATAACTAAAATAGTCAATGATAGGGTATATTATCTTTAACTATTATTTCATAGATCTAAGTCCATGGGATGCTTATTTATTTACATTTATGTATTTATACATGTCAATAGTCATGTATGTAACAACAGTTATTGTAGTTTCATGATGAAACAAACAGTTCATCAATGGTTTTAAGATCCTAATATATATGTATAGGTTATGAAAGAAACCATAATTACATAGCACAGTTATATAATGTTAATTGATGAGGCAAATAATATTTTTAACTTTTTTTAACTTTTACTTAGGAATACCTATGTAACACACACATAAGTGGGAAAACTTCAAGAGGATGGCTACTGAAGAGTTTAAATCTTTGCCAGACTGGCGATAGGGGATGTTTTTGTGAGAAAATAACTATGGACTGCAGGTACAGGAGGGTAATTTTGTATAGCAGAAAATAGCAATTAAATTTAAGGTGTCATTGAGAGATGAATATTTTCTCTTTCCACACATACACAAAGGGCATTTGACAATGGATTCCCACCATATTAGGATAAAAAGTTACCCTTTGTATAAAAATTCTTGGCCAAGGAACTTAACACTTTATGGCAAAGCATAATTAGTGGGGTTGAATTTGCTAGGGATTCAATAAAATACTCATTTTCTAAAAAGTCATTTCTTAAAAATTAAAAGTAGCCCACTGGCATGATGAATCTAAATGATATTTCTAATAGAATTGTTTATGATAATAAAGCATTGGAAATAGCAGAAATATTTATCAGAAGAGGATACCATAATTAAATTATGATTAATTTATACACTGAAATGATATCACAATTAAAAAGAATAAGAAAGCATTCTATATATATGGTTGAAGTGAAGAAATCATGGCACAGAGCAGGATGATTAACACACACCAAGGGTTTTCAGTATTTTCTCCATGGCAGATGCTGGAAGGTTGTTTTTGGTAACCATTAACCAGGGCTGCCTCTGGGACGTAGGAAGAAATAGGTACTGTAGCAAGAAGAGGGCGAGCCTACATATTTATTGTGCACGCCTCTGTAACTATTGGGTTTTTTTTTTTTTGTATTACGTACAAAAAAAATAAGCTAAAATCAGAACATTTAATAAAGATCACATCAGACCCATTTTAAGTATATGAATTATTATAATGGTGATATACATTTAATATTCATATATTCCTTCTACTTTCTGTATTTCCTACTTTTATTATTCCCATTCTCCAGTTTTCTTTTGTTCAAATATTTTCAATAGGATTAGCCTGAAACATGCAATGTGAAAAATAAAGTATCCCTCCTAAAACAAGAAATACAAATTTACAAAAAAGAAAACATATACTCATAGTTAAGAAAAAGCCATATAAAAGTTCTATATATTTGCAGATGTAAATATAGATGCAGCTAAGGGAATATTGAAGAGAGGTGAAATAAGTTAGACCAAAGAGTAACAAACCTTCACTAATCTGCATATTCTAAATTTCAGAAAGTGCTTTATAGTAAGGAAAGGATTACTATCTTAACTCCATTAATATAGCTTTTCCCCTACAATTTTATATTGAATGATTACATAGAGACAGGGTTTGGGATGGTCATAAGAGCACACCAAGCCCACACATGAGATATTATCAGGAATGTCAAAAATGACTGCTATATAAAAATGGTTTCCCAGGCTGGAGAAGTGGCTCAGTGTTGAAGTGCTTCCCTGGCATAAGTGAGGACTAGGTTTGAACTCCAGCACCACATATACAACTAAGTGTTGGAAAAACCAAAACCAAATGAAAAAATAAATAAAACTGTTTCTTTCTTCCTCTCTATCTCAGTCACTCTCTTTCTCTTTAAAAAAAAGAAAGTTGGTTTCCTTAAAACTAGTCATTTTAGTCATTTTATATAGTGATGTGTTGGCTCTATATGTTAGTCCATTTTGTATTGCTATAACAAAATACCTGAGCTATATATTCATAATTATAATGAAAAGAAGTTTAGTTAGCTCAGTGTTCTGGAGGTTCAAGGATAGGCATTTGTTTAGCTCTAGTGAAGGCCTCATGGATGATGGAACCATAATGGCTAGAGTCTATGTGAGAGTAATTAAGCAAGGCAGGTAGCAGAGAGATTCATGGGAGGTGCCACACTTGCTTATAACAACCCATTCATTCAGAAACTGCTCCAGTCCCATGAGAGCTGACCTACACCCATGATTCAGCATTATTCCACTCATGGCTGAAGGACCTTCTGCTAGGCCCCATCTCTTTAACACCACCACATTGGGGACCAAGCTTCCAACACAGCAACTTTTGGGCAAGAAATAACATCCAAACTATAGAAACCCAGGAAAAATTTATTTATTTTTCAATGGAAAGGCAGAATATTTTATAATTTGGGATGAATGTTAGAGAAAGAATGCTATAGCAGTTATGAGGACTTTATTCTGCTGACTGTGCATTTTGTCTTCGGGATTTAATATTTTAAAAGATGTAAATAAAGCTGTGTTAAAGGGAATGCTGAAGCTAGGTGAAATAAGGTAGACTAAAGAATAACAAACTTTTACTAAAAACAAAATTTTATGGTAATGACAATGATGCTGATGGTGGTGGTATTGATGAGGGTGATGACTATAGTTCTCATTTACTGTTTCATGTGTATCAGGCATAGCACAAAAGTTTTACTTGTACAGCTTCATTTAATTCTCAAAACAATTGTGGAAGACAGAAAGTACCTCATTTTCTAGGCTGAAGCAAAGAGTCAAAGAGGTAAAATTTTAAAAAATTTAAAAAACAAAACTTTAAGAAGCCTACTGTTTATTCTCTTTGGTATAAAACTAGAGACGAAATTAGTGCTGATGTCAACCATGTGACATATCTGAACTCACATAGATGCCATATATGGTACACTTCCTTTTCAACTACAGGTATTTTCACCAGCCCTGACAGCTCTTCGTTGAAGCATTAAATGTGGATATACCAGATAATTTCTTGTCAGCAGTTTTGGTGCTCAGAAAAAAAAATGTGTTTCCTTCATTTCATTTACCATTACGAGGTTTAGCTAAAGCCCAAAGCCATGTGGTTCTCTTAAGAAGTGGTTCCAATGCACTAGGATTTCAGCTAACACTGGGAACTGCATATAAGCCCCAAACTAATTTATCCTTGCTGCAGGGTAGAAAACATCTGATTTTACTAAAGCTACCCAGCAAGCATTGCCAGGCCAGTGCATTTTGGTCCACAAAAACTGAGGATGCTTTCCTATTGTTGAGAATGGAGAAACCTCTTTGCTACTGATCAATATGGTGGCACCAAATGGTTCTACTTATTCTCAGGCCCTATGACATAGGACCTTTTGACCTCAATAATAGTGTTAGGAACCCAATTTGTAGGTCCCTGGGATGGTATCCTGGAAAACTGGGGGGAAGATTAAGATCATTTAACAGCTCACAAAATATTTTGGTCCAATTGAAACAAAGACACAAATTGAAGTCATCTACTAATTAATAATTGGACAAGGGGCTGGAGCAGTGGCTCAGCGGTTTCGGCGCTTGCCTGGCAAGCATGAGGACCCGGGTTCAAACCCCAGCACCACGTACACAACTAAGCGTTGGAGCAACTAAAGCCATGTGAAAAACTAAATAAAGTTGTTTAAAAAACAAATTGGACAAGACAAACTTCTTTTGTTTACCAGCAAGGGAGTCATGAAGAGTTTAGCTGTTGCCAGTGGATTGTCTCCATCAACAATTCACTTCAAGATAGTCCTTGTACTCTGTATCATCCTTTTGGGCATTTACTTGGGAATGATGATTCCTGGTGAAACCCAGCCACATGATGCATCTATCCTTAAACTCAACTAAAGTAAAAGCAGCCCTACAGAGTGAGGCAGTGGAATTTGTATAATAAATAGCAGATTTGAGCTGTTTTGGGTTTTTTTGTTCTTTTTCTTTCTTTTTTTGCGGGGGAGAAGGAATGCTGGGTAATTGAACCCAGAGGTGCTTTACTACCGAATCACATCCCCAGCCATTTTTATTTTTTATTTTTTGTGTCAGGGTTGCACTAAGTTGCTTAAAGCCTCACTAAGTTGCTGAGGCTGACTTTGAACTTGCGATCTTCCTGCCTCAGCCTCCCAAGTTGCTAGGATTATCATGCCTCTCTTGAGCTGTTTCTTTCATGGCAGACCTCAGAATACATTGAGTCCTTTTGCAACAAAATTTGACTACCACTAATTTTTCTGTAATAGGGTTTTTGGACCCCATGACCTAATCTCCTTCACTGAAGAAGAGTAGAGTTTGTCTTAGATTTTATTGTTTTAAAATAATTACCCAACCTCCAGATCAGCAGCAGAACAGCAGAAACACTAGTTCTAAGCCACTCTGCACTGAGCAAAGACAATAAGATTTATGTTTATAATTAAAACAAACAAACAAACAAACTCCTACCCCCAAGCAATTCTACTTGAATGGGGGAAGTGAAACCTCCATTTAGAAATGGAATTTCTATCGTTCTTTTCTAATTTTGGCTTTACTAATAATATTAAAATTTTGGCCAAAAACTGTCACTTTCAATCAGTTGGCATTGATTTGGGTTTGGCTCTTTGAAAGCTAATTAGTTCGAAACTAATGCAGAATAATGCTGATCATTACATATAAATTTTTTTTCTTAAAAAATAATAATTACCCAAAACTCAGTTCCTTAAAATGGCAGCTTTTAAGTTATTATTATTATTGTATCACAGCTCTTAGATAAAAACTCCTGGCCTAGTGTGACTAGGTTTTCCATTTGGGTTCTGACAAGGCCAAGGTAAGAACCAGGCTGCCTTCTTAACTTGAAAGAAGCACCTCTGTCCTCTTCTAAGGCAACCTCTGGTCCTTTACAGTCACAGGACTGAGTTCCCAATGTCACTGCTAACTATTGCTAGGAGTCAGTCACTCTTATAATCCTAGCCATGTTGCCCCTTCAATCTTCGAAGTCAGCAATAGAAACCTTTTTATGTCAATCCCTAAAACAGGTTAAATCTATTTCTCCTTTCAAAGGATTACCTGATCAGGTCAGGCTGATTAAGAATAGTCTCCCTTTCTTATTGCCAGTTGGGTCATGGAACATAACCTAACCACAGGAGTAACTATTTCATTACAGTCTCAAGTCCCAGTGTGTTATAGTTTGTATATGGTTTGAATGTGTTCCCCCCAAAGGTTCATGTGCTGGAGGCTTGGTGTTGAGGTGGTATTAAAAGGTGGAGTATAGTGGAAGGGAATCTGGTCATTGGGAACACCGTCTCTGAAGGGACTCTTATGGTTCTCACAAGACTACAATTAGTTCCTGCAAAAGTGAGTTGTTATAAAAGGAGCAAGCCTGGCCTGTGGGTCCCTCTGGCTTCCTGTCTACCAGGCGATCTGTTCTGCATATGCTCCAGCAATGTGATGCCATCTGCCAAAAGGTCCTCACTAGAGGTTGAGCAGAAGGTGCCACCCAATCTCAAACTTTACACCTCCAAATGGTGAGATTAAAAAAAAAAAAAAAAACAAAAACCAAAAACAAAACACACACACACGCACACACAATAACAACAACAACAAAAATCTTTTTCCTTTCTTTGTTAAGTACCCAGACTCAGGTATATTGTTATATCAACAAAAAAATGGAGGTACAAGAATTCTACAGTGTGTACACCAAGAGCTAGAATCTTGGGGGTATCTTGCAATTCTGAAATGTTATATTTTACTGAGATACACTTGTTCTGTTGAGACCTGCAGGTATGAGATGAAATTTCTGAGGGCAAAGAACATTCCTAAAAGCAACATCATTTTCCCCAGATAAAGCCTGAATTTCTCAGCTACAAAACAGAAATTCTGAAAGTAAGATTGAAAGAAGGAATAATGCTATTCCTTTTCTTGGACTTTATTTTGATAAATGTGAATGTCTAAGAGTTCACCTTGCTAGGTTTTTTCTTTCTTTCTTTTTGTACCAGAGATTTAACCCAAGGGTGCTTAACCACTGAGCCACATGCCCTTTTATTTTTTTATTTTGAAGACAGGATTTTGCTAAGTTGCCTAGGGCCTCACTAAGTTTCTGAGTCTGGCTTTGAACCTGTGATCCTCCTGCTTCAGCCTCCCTAGCCACTGGGATTATAGGTATGTGCCACTGTGCCCATCTAGCACTTGCTAGTTTTAGTTAGAGATCATCACTGCCATTGGAAATTAGCATGGATGTTGGGTAGAAGGGGACCCTGGGATGGACCACTGGCTAAAGATAGAAAAAAATAGAAAAGGTGTTGCCTGGTTTTGTTTCTCTTTTTTTCTCTGCTCTTGCCTCCCAAAATCTTTTTGCACATTGTAGCTGTGCAGCCAGTAATGAGTGCCACATATGGATCAGGATAGTAAAAGTTGAACAGAAACTCCTCCAAGCTAGCATGGTAGTAGCAGAGTCTTCAGCAAAAGTACTAAGTGAAATGCAAATTCTAGAGACAGAGCCAGAATTGGTTCTCAGTGGCCCAGCAAATCTCTTCCCATATTTAGCAGAGGAACTCTGGGTTCCACTTGTTAAAGAATATGAAGTTTCTTAACATACTAATATATATTTGTGAAAAAGGTGAAGCAACAGATGAATTGTGCAGAGAAGCCAAGAGACAACACCTGTCACTACCTAACCCATACCTCAGTCCCTTGTGCTATCTTAATAGCTAATTCCAAGTCACCAGAACGGGCAGCTATTCTGTGGCCAATTGAATCAGTATGATGCCTTTTTATTTACTATATCTTGGTACCTCTCTGATCTTAGAGGGACTGCCCCTCCCAGGACTGGCAGTTCCTAGAGACAGTAAACTTGTGCAACACCACACCTTTTGCATTGCAAACCAACCCATTCAGAGTTCACATCCATCCAGCCCATCTCCTTTATCTGGCTCTCACACTCTAGGACGCTATTCCCTTGTCTGAATCAACACAGTGCCAGGTACCAGAAAATGAGAAAAATCCCCTACAGCACAGTCTGCTGAAATTACTCAACATAGACAAATCTATGCCTACTTGCTTTTGATGCATGGATTTTGAGATGAGGCTGGATTCTCTGCTCCCCCTGGCGAACGGAGTTTAGGCTCACTGCAGATCTCTGGGGCCAAAATAGCCACAGAGTGTTTGCAGCTATTCACAGTTAAAACTGGGAATTTGGGCTGGCTGTAGGTTTCTGCAGCCTAAATAGTGTTAGCAGCTCCCCCAGCTAAGAGCTCCCCCCCCCCCACCCCGCTGCTGTTGAGCTGTGAACTGCAGCTCTTGGTGTGGAAATACACTCCAGGAATTTGGGCCAATCTCTGGGTTCTTGTCTTGCGAACTTGAAGAACAAAATCCACAGATAACCACAAAAGGGAAGAATAAAAGGAATAGGATTTATTTAAGGAAGGAGAGCAGAGACTCTGCAAGGGCCAGGGGTACCTGGAAGCAGGATTCTTTCTGAAGTATGTTAGGCCAGGGACTATATTGGTTTTGTGTATGACCCTTGATTAAGATTTATGTAAAGCAGGCACTGAGAAAACCAATATCATTGGTTAAACTCTATGTAAAACAGGCATTGAAACTGAGCACCAAAACCATTGGTTAAAAATCTATGCAAAACAGGGGACAAGTAAGCAAGTTCAAACCCCAGCACCACGTACCCAACGAAGTCTTGGAACAATGAAGGCCACATGAAAAACTAAATAAAAGTTGTTTCTCTCTTTCTCTCTCTTGTTCACTATCCCTCTCTCTTTAAAAAAAAAATCTATGCAAAACAGATAGCAAATCTTTCCTAATTCCCACCTGTGTCTACCCCCACTTCTTGATTTTCCACCTCTGGGATTAAGGAGTTGCTTGCTCTGGTGAGCCTGATGGTCTTTTGCATATGAAGGCCTTGAGCATTCCTGTTAATCGCTCCGTAGGGGTTAGCTTCTAGGTGTGGTTGAATGCTGCTTGTGGTCCTCACTATCTAGCCATTTTACTATCTCTTCTAATCTGTCTCACTTTGACTTGCCCATTTCTCACTACGGAAACCACAAGATAGCTCTTGCCCATGTTTTCCTTCATGTCCTCTACCCTCAACAGACCATTTCTTCTCATATTTGACAGAGGATTTCTGGGTTCCATTTACTAAAGAAAGAGATGTATCCTAACACAGCCATGCAGATTAGTATGCATTCATGGAAAAGGAAAAGCAACGTGATAGATTACGCTTCCATATGTGGTCCTGAGATTTATGGCATGCTTTCTTCCTGTCCCAGAACTGTGAGTAGCCAACTCTTTTCAAGGGCAATAATCTTATGTTCTGTTGTTCTCATCATACCTGAATAATAATACAACCTACATTCAAAAATACCAGTTTCCAGATGTGCTGGAGGGTTTCTGGGCCAGATAATGGTATCACCAAACACCCTCCCATAAGAGGCATCCTGGGTAGGGGAGATAACTGCAGTGGAGCATGTGAATAGTAAAAATTCCAGGAACTTTCCTCTGCTGGGCTTCCACACCACCCCCTCCCCGAGAGTTCAACAACAAACTCAGCAATTTAGTGCCTTTAATTATATAATTTGAACCCATCTCAAAGCAAAACTGGGACATTTACTAATGCCTAACTCCTCTCCAGTAATGGTGGTGCAATGGGCTCAGAAATCTGTATTTGAACTGAGCTGAAGGCACTAAGACCAGCAAGGGATCTAGGTATCCTTTCTGAGTCAACTTCTCCTCTCTAAAATTTCCATTGGGCTTATAGGAGTTGGTCGCTTCTTCCTTAATAGAACTCCTATGGCGCATGCTGTAAAATCTAAAATAAATGAATGGGATGCAATTAAACTAAAAAGCTTCTGCACAGCTAAAGATTTAGTTGAGAGCATCAACAGAGAACCCACAGAATGGGAGAAAATTTTTGCCTGCTACACCTTGGACAGAGGGCTAATATCCAGAATTTATAGGGAACTAAAGAAATTAAAATCCAAACTCACAAAAAATCCAATTGATAAATGGGCTAA
>PVKS010004965.1:0-33185 GCA_004027875.1 Aplodontia rufa
TAATATATTCATACATATTCTCATATATTCATGTATATTCTAATCTATTCATATATTCTAATATATTAATGTATATTCTCATATATCCCATATATTTGCATATATTCATATATATTCTAATATATTCATAAATGTGGCTCTTAGCACTTGAACGAAGTCAGAGCTCTAAGTTTGTTTTTGTTTTTTTTCCTCTACAGCTTCCAAACTACAAAAACTTTAAAGGCACAATCCAAGAACTTGGTCAAAACCAGTATGCAGTTAGTGGTGAAATATTTGTGGTAGATAGAAATACAGTAGAAATTACAGAGCTTCCAGTTAGAACTTGGACACAGGTTAGTATAAATATGTGAGCTGCCCAAAAGAAGGGCATGTGTGAAGCAAGTTTTTCTCATAAGAATGGTCCATTTGTTCTGTCTAGATAGTATTTAAAAATTCCTGCATATGTATTTTATCTATTTGAATTTTGCTTTGAATTTTCAAATAGTAGTTAAAATGTTTAAGTAAAACTTGTCTAAATAATATAGTATGACTTATATTTGGTGAGTGCTTTTTAAAGAGACTGTCTTTGTATTTGCCTTAAAAATGAGAGGAATAGAATAAGAAGTAACATTTTGAGTCCTTATAAATATGGTCAGTAAATACATCAGTATCAGCTGTTATAAATCTAAATGCATATCATTACTTGTCATTTCTAATTGATATCATACTCTAAGAATATCTTGCCCTTTAGAGTTTGAGTAAATCAGAACCATCAACTTGTATGTCTTTTCTCACCACTGAGAATATCCCCATATATTCTTTGCTATAGTGATTGACCAGGTGACAAGAGATATGAAATTTGTCACTCCCTTGTGACTTCTAGTATGAGAATATGGAAGTGTGTCATAATTTTTAAATCTTCTATAGGTATACAAGGAACAGGTTTTAGAACCTATGCTAAATGGAACCGATAAAACACCAGCATTAATTTCTGATTATAAAGAATATCATACTGACACAACTGTGAAATTTGTGGTGAAAATGACGGAAGAGAAACTAGCACAAGCAGAAGCTGCTGGATTACATAAAGTTTTTAAACTTCAAACTACTCTTACTTGTAATTCCATGGTAATGTTTTAGATTTACTATTATCTTTCTTGCATGTCATATAGGGGATTGTTGTGACTGGATTTATGATAAAAGTGGCTATATATAAGCTCGAATGTATTTTTTCTACCTGTGTAGTTGCTGAAGAATCCAGGGATACATTCCTTTCTTCTATTATCAACTATCTTTACTTTCAACTTTGTGTTTATGTGTCTGGCCCAGAACACACAGGATACACACACCTTCACACATGCTCGTTACGAGTTATAAGAGTGATTATTGCAGGGTTTGTATGTACCCCGTGCCCATCTCTGTTAGCATTTTAACTGTGTGCAGTACTTACTTATCTTTTCACAGCCCTAATCTACTTCATCAGACTTGTATGTTCATATTAATACTTGTAATTAGAGAGCAAGGCAAAAGGTTACTGTGTACAATTATCCAAGTTCCATTCCAAATTACCTTTTAGATTTAAAATGGAGTAAAAGAAAAAAATCCAGTAGTAGCATAGTGGCTGATAATGCATCATAATCTGCCAAGAAAGGCTACTAGAAAAAGGAGAAAATTGATAGAGTTTGAATAACTGAGTCATAGCACAAGTAATTATAAAGGGTAGTTTGAGGCTAAAACATTTTAAGTGGTTTTATGGTTAGTTTAAGAATGCTTTTTTAAAAGGTCTTATTTTGATTGAAAATTATTATTTTAAGTACTTTCATAGGTTTATTTTTTAAAAGAGAGGAGAAAGAGAGAGAGAGAGAGAGAGAGGGACAATGAATCATTTTTTGTTGAGTTTTTCACATGGCTTTCATTGCCCCCAACACTTAGTTGCGTACATGGGTGCTGGGGTTTGAATCCATGTACTTGCACATGCCAGGCAAGTGCCATAACTCCCAAGCCACTGCTCCAGCCCCTATTTTCCTAGTTTTTGAGAATTGAATTTATTGGTTTCTTGCAGGATCAAAGAAATTTATAGAAATGTACTTAAAAGTTTGGTTCTGTTTAATGGCTTTTAGGGGTAGTGAGTGTTCATATATGTGTACTATAGCTATTTTAAATACCATAGATGTCACATAAATTAAAATACTAGTACAGATTTATATAATCCAGAACAACTTGTATTTTGCTTAGGTACTCTTTGATCATATGGGATGTCTGAAGAAGTATGAAACTGTACAAGATATTCTGAAGGAATTCTTTGATTTACGATTAAGTTATTATGGTTTACGTAAGGAGTGGCTTGTAGGAATGTTGGGAGCAGAATCTACAAAGCTTAACAATCAGGCCCGTTTCATTTTAGAGAAGATACAAGGGAAAATTACTATAGGTAAGATGCAATTTTAAAAATTTGAACATTAGTTAAAATGGAAAAAATCTTTATTAATAGAAGACATTTTTGTCAGTAGAATATAACAAATACAAATTGAATCTCTTTTCTTGATCCTAACTTTATTTTTCCCTCACATAGAGAATAGGTCAAAGAAAGATTTGATTCAAATGTTAGTCCAGAGAGGTTATGAATCTGACCCAGTGAAAGCCTGGA
Organism: Aplodontia rufa; assembly: GCA_004027875.1. Taxonomy (NCBI): domain Eukaryota; kingdom Metazoa; phylum Chordata; class Mammalia; order Rodentia; family Aplodontiidae; genus Aplodontia; species Aplodontia rufa. Next base: position 2,627 of record PVKS010004965.1, read on the forward strand.
AAGAAGCACAAGAAAAGGTAATCATTTGCAGAAAAAGACATTCAGAGAAGCTTTTAAAAGCAACTTCCAAAACAAACAAAAAACCTAACCCCTAAATTTTAAATTTAGTATTGATTGGTAAAGGTGCTGAGTTGTGTTTGGAGACTGAAGTCTTCTGTTTATCCACAGAACAGATACAGTACAGGAATTTGCAGTCTACAACCACCACAAAGCACTTTGCCATTGTGACTCAACAAGGGTCTGGAGAAATGACTCCAGGTGTGAGAAGGTAGCTCAGGCTCCTTGCCCTTTTTTTCTGAGCTTGCCATTACAAGGGTGTCTTGTGGTGGTGGTTTTTGTGAGGTGCATATGTACTATCTGGGAGCTAGACTGATAGTACTAAAAGTCATTTCAGTGTTGAGTGTATGATCACAATATGGCATCCGGTCACAGTCACTTGATCTTGTTTTGGTTAAGACTGGAAAGATGAGACAAAATGTTTATTATTATAGTATTTATTGAGCACCAAATGTGTACTCTAACTACCTATGCTTAGATTTTTTTGGTCAGAAATTTATACAGTAGAACTTCAGATTAAAAAAACTATTAAGTTGTCCATTTCAGATCATAATGTGAATAGAATATAGAAACTTTGAGAGTCCCTTCGGGAATTAGTTTCTTCATGTTGTATATAATTAAAAGAAAAAATAAAAAGGCAATATAACATTGTGATTGAGAACAGAACTGAAATTTTAAACTTTGCTATACTTTGAAGCTCTCAACCATAATGTTTTCATATTTTCCATCAAGCTACATGGAAATTCTGCTTTTGTTCACATTATTATTTTTTTCAATTTTTATAGTCAATAAATGCCATATGCTAAAGTGAGTAAAATTAGAGTAAATTATATAGTATAGCAATTGGATATTAAGATAATAGCCTTTTTTATTAATTGAAGAAAATAGGGTAGGATAAAATGGGTAACATTTAAAATTAAGATGACTGGAGCATTTTTCCCCCTCTGTGTTATATTGTACTGTTAAACTCCTAATTATGGTTTTTGCACTACTTGCCCCTTCTGTGTCACTATTATTTTAAACTATATCTTTAAAAAATTAACTAGTAAGCTAATGATTTTAGTGTTTAGTTTGAAAGGGTAAAAATGTCTGGTTTGAGAATGCCCTTTTGGTGAAAGTAGAATTTGTGAGTAAAGGCTAAATTCATTTAGGTAACTGTATTATCAGTATCAAAATGTTTCCAGCACGTTGGTCATATGTATATTTGAGAGGGGGTTCAGGTACTAAAGGAACGGCTCTTATAAGAGTGCTTTTTTTTTTTTTATTTTAAAGAGAGAGGGACAATGAGAGAGAGAAAGAGAGAATCAATTTTATTTAGTTTTTCATGTGGCTTTCGTTGCTCCGAGACTCCACTGTATATGCAGTGCTGGGGTTTGAACTCCCGTAATTGTGCATGCTGGGCAAATGCTGTAACTGCCAAGCCACTGCTTCAGCCCAAGGGTGTTCTTGATTTGTGGAAGAGAGTTAGAATTATTAAGGAATTAATTAGAAGGTTAGATTTTTTCCTAAACTTAATTCCAACATTAGAACTTGAAAAATCTAATTTTCATTCGTTTCTGAGGATGCTCTTTGTTATATTCCTCTTAATGAAATATACATATATTCAGAGTTCTCATTAGCAGTCAGTACTTTAGGTGTCATAAAAACCTGTGTAAAAAGGACTTCTAAAGTATGGATCTAAACAGGATTTTATGGCACTCCAATAATATCTTACAGTTGTTAACAACCTAAGTTCTCCATAGCAACCCATTGTCTCATGAAACTTTTTTAAATTGTAGAATAATTAGTTATAAGTTATCTAGGCACTTACCAATCATCTATCAACTTAATAGCATTCCTTATTTGGCTCATGTTGCTTAATTGAGTTTATAGTTTCATTCATATAACGAAACATCTTGTTTTATAATTTTAACTTTCATCCTTTTATTTCTAAAATACACCTAAACCTTATTTTGTATATATATGTGCATGTGTGTGTATATGTATATGTAATCTATATAACACACATTGAAAATTTTTAATGGAAAGATAATTTTTTCTATTACCAAAAATGAATTTTTTTTGTTTGATGCAGTGTCATTGTTAGCACATTCCTTTTTAATTATCTGAGTGCCTTAAACAACATAGATGGAATTTTACAAAATGTTTATTTTTAAACTTCTAAAGACACTGTCACGTAAAATAACTTTTACTAAATTCATTGGATTTGAAAGTTAATATTAGCACAAAAGGATTTTTTTGATGCTGTTTATATGAAAAAATCCTTATGAATTAAATTCTGGAAAATATCAAACACTTCTTATTCTAACCAACTCTTAAATTCTTGAGTGAACTTATTTTCTGAGTCCTCACATGAATTTTCTTCCTTTAGAGAATTTTTATTAAGAATTCATCCTTAATGAGTGATACGCCTTATTATATTTATTATACATATAAAGCACTTTTGTAAGTGATATTTATTTTGAGTTTCAAATTTCTCATTCACCAGTATAAAAATCTGACACCACACAATGATAAAACATTAATTTTACTTAGTAATTTTAAGATAGTATCTTCTTATTTCATGGTTTAGTTTCTGGGGAAATCATTTTTCATCAGATTCCTGGGTGAATAGGAACTGAAATACCATTTGCTTCTGAAGATTTTATAGTGCCTCTTTAGAAACTCTTAATTCCACCTTCCCCACTTCTGGTACTGGGAACTAAACCCAGGGCCTTACACATTCGAGGCATGTGTTCTACCACTGAATTACACATCCTCAGCCCTTAAACATTTTTTCTAGGAAAAATATGTTTATAGGTAATTTTGCAGATAATATGGAATAACCCCAGCACCCTGAAGGGTATAGCATGAACAGTATAGCATTTGTGTCATTTTTAATTTAATATTTAATAAATTAAGCACTAATTTGATAATATACAGGACTTTAATATGAAGTTTATTATTTTTTACAGGCAGCAGAAGAGGAAGAAACACAAAACCAGCACGATGATAGTTCCTCTGATTCAGGAACTCCTTCAGGCCCTGATTTTAATTATATTTTAAATATGTCTCTGTGGTCTCTTACTAAAGAAAAAGTTGAAGAATTGATTAAACAGAGAGATGCAAAAGTATGAACATTTGTGGGTTAAATAATTTGAAACTATTTCAGTATTACCCATATCTTTTTCTTTTTCCAAAAATAAGTATTTTGTTTTATCCTTTATACATTTAAAAGTGATTGAATGTTAAACTCTACTACATTTTTTTTTAGGGACGAGAGGTCAGTGATCTTAAAAGAAAATCTCCCTCAGATCTTTGGAAAGAAGATTTAGCAGCATTTGTTGAAGAACTAGATGTATGTTAAGTCTCTATTAAAATATATTTGGAAAAGTAATGTTTGTGCTATAATGGAACTTTTAAATTATCTGAGTTTCCTTTGCCTTTTTCATGTAAAAGCCGTTAGATTTAAGCTAAGCTATAGAGCTACAAATTTATTTATTTATTTATTTATGTATTTATTTATTAAAGGAGGAGGAAGAGAATGAAAGAGAAATGGAAAATCAATTTTATTTATTTTTTTCATCTGGCCTTTGTTTCTCCAACACGTAGTTGTATATGTGGTGCTGGGGTTCGAACCCAGGTCCTTGCATATGCCAGACAAATGCTCCTTTGAGCCACCGCTCCAGCTCAAGAGCTACAGATTTGTAAAGAAGTTATTTCTAGTGTATATGAATATAAATGCTATAGGGTAGAAATTCAGAATAAATTAATTCTGATACTATTAGTTAAAATTTCTTAACTGACTTCTAAATTGCCTGAGTCAATGTTAATGTTTTCCTAAAAAGAGGCAAGATCAATATGTGTATACAATTGCACATAGAAACTTTGACTTTAGGAGTAGAATGATAGTCTCTTTAGACTTATAGCAAAGAAAACTTTTTTCTAGTTTTGTCCAGGGAGAATTCTAATTTAAAAACAAAACATGTAGACAAAAGACTTAAGATGTAACCTTTTTCTAAAATTGTCCACTTAAAATATTAGATTAAACTAATGGCAGCAATTTGAGCATCTGATTTTGAATAGCGAAAGCTAAGCTGCAGTTTATTACTCCTGTGATATTACTTTTCTTTTTTGTTTCACTGATTTATTGTCTGCATGCTCTAGTTTTATTTATTTTTTAAAGAGAGAGAGGGACAGTGAGAGAGAAAGAGAATGAATTGTATTTAGTTTTTCATGTGGCTTTCATTGTTCTGACACTTCATTGTGTATGTGGTGCTGGGGTTTGAACCTGGGTCCTTGCACATGCCAGGCAAACATTGCAACCACTGAGTTTTATTTTTATAGTTTATGTCAGAATTAGAACTCTTAACAAGTTTGATCTTACTTGCCTGATAGAATTTCTGGAGTTTTTTAGTGCTGCTGTTCTAATTTCCTCAATGATCTTTTTAAGTGCTACAATATACATGTACTTGATTTGTGCTTGTTAAACATGGTTTGTTAATTATATTTTTTAAAAATTAGAGGCAAACTTTTCTTCTGCTGTTTTATATAGTACAAAATTAATATTGGACTTAGGGTTATATCTCACGCTTGCCTCACATGTATGAGACCCAGGGTTCAATCCCCTGCACTGGGGTGCAAGTATCATTTAAATGAAGCAAGTCGATATTAAAAGGAAACTTACTGATCCTGATTAATACTAATGTTATTTCAATGTTGCTTTAAATTAGATCTCATTCAAAGCAATCCCCACCAAAAAAAGTTCATTTTACTTTTAATTCATCACTTTATCTGATTATTTGATAATTAACAAAGTAGGTCCAAACAACTTATCTAAATTTTAGTTATAGTATTTTAACATCTAAAACAATTTAGACATGTCACTCTGTATCATTTAAAGCCTAATGATAATATTAGTTGAGCTGCGCATGGTGGTGCATGCTTATAATCTTTGCAGCTCAGGAGACTGAGGGAGGAGGATTGCAAGTTCAAAGCTAGCCTCAGCAACTTGGTGAGGCCCTAAGTAACTTATCAAGATGCTATGTCAAAAAGTCAATCAGTAAAAAAGAAAAAAAATGGGCTGGGGATGTGACTCAGTGGTTAAGTGCCCCTGGGGTCTATCTCCAGTACAAAACAAAACAAAAGTCTAATGATAACATTAATCGAATATTATATGCTGGTGCTATACTCAAAGTGATTTCACTCCCACCCCAAATGAAAGATATTATTAATTAACCTATTATACAGATTAGGATCCAACCCCTAGAGAAGTTAAGTAACTTGCTTAGAGAAGACTTAATATCATTATGGTAAAGAAGAATTATTTATCCTCTGAACCCCTTATCATCAAAGGGGTATTACAGAAATTTTTAATGCCTAATACATGGTAGGTGCTCTGTAAATTATTTATTTTTTAGGGATATATATTGGTAAGTACAATGAAAGATTGAAGTACAGATCTATCTGATTTCAAAACTTGTTATTTTTACTAAATTTTTGTGCTGTAAAGATCTCTTCAAAAATCTTTCAAGAGACATCATTTTCCCTGTATCTTTCAAAGCTTGATAATTATTTCAAAGAATAATTTTTTAAAACACAGAATCTATTAAACATGATTATATATTCATTTACTGTTACATAGAACCTCATAAATTCAATCTAAGTATTTTTGGACTTTTTATTTTTTTCTTTACTTTCTTTTCAATATGAGCTATTATTATAGCTAAAACAATGGAAAATAGCTTTACACTTCTTAACAGAATTGCCTTTGTGTGTGATTTATCAGTCTTCTGATGATATCAGGTCACCAAAGGTCTTGATCCTGTAATAAATACATTATAGGATCCTAGAATTGGAGACCATTTCTGTGATTTAGTCACTACTATCCCCTCATATTATAAATGACAAGTTAGTTAGATGAATTGGGGTTACAATTCAGGTCTTTCCAGTTAGCATTTTTTGGTTTCTTTTCCATTACTTAATCTTAAGTTGGTTGAAAGAGAAACTTTATTTCTTAGTGAGTAAGATTTTTTTTCATATTTTTATGCTGTAGTATTTGTCTTTTCTAAGGAGTTATTTATTCCTTCCTCCTTACATACTTCAGAAAGTGGAAGCACAAGAACGAGAGGATATTCTAGCAGGAATGTCTGGAAAAGCAATAAAAGGTAAAGTTGGCAAACCTAAGGTAAAGAAACTTCAGTTGGAAGAGACAATGCCCTCACCTTATGGGAGAAGAATAATTCCTGAAATTACTGCTATGAAGGCAGATGCCAGCAAAAAGTTGCTGAAAAAGAAGAAGGTACAGTCTATTTCTATATATATAATTTAAATTTTACCATGTACTTAATCATGCTTTATTTTTCTCTAGTATTTTTTAATTATGATAGAAAATTCTACTCTGTGAGAGTAGCTGATCCATATAAGAACAATATATTGATCAAGGATCATATATATGTGAAAAGTTACTTACTTCAAGGTTTTTGTCTCACTGTTGCATAGACTGGCCTTGAACTCCTGAGTTCAAGCAATCCTCAGTTTCCCAAGTAGATGGGACTATAGGTGTATACCGTTGCACCCAGCTTTACTTCATTTTTAAAATGAATTATTCAGCACTCCACTCAGCAGCTTTCTAAATTAAAATCTTACAATGAAAAAGAGTTTTTTAGTTTTAAAACATAAACTTCATTTCTATACCATGACCAATTTAGAAACTTTTATAGAAGAGGAGTTTGTTTGGCTTTCGAAGTATGTTATCTTTTAGTATTAATTTATTTGATTTTGCACTTAAATAATAAGCACATCCCATGTCATTGGCACTGATAGGTGCTATTGAGAACTTTAAAAAATGTGACATATACCTGTCCTTAAGCAGAATGGGCCAGGGTTAGCCAGAAAAAGGAAAGGCTGGAAAGAACTGAGAGAATAAGATGTGCAGTAGCCTTAGGTTAGTATTTCTGGGCAGGTAGATATGTAGGGCTCTAAAATCTTTTATTTATATATATCTATAAAGATATAGATATATACATACATACGTAAAGCTATACATGTAGGTATAGATAGTTAGGTATGTAGATATATCGGTAGTTTGAAAAAAGGATCAGTCTAATTAGAGGTAAGAGCTGGAGTTGGAGATTGGAGAATTCTCTGTGTATAGCTAGTATTTGAAGCATAGAAGCATCATGATACTAGAGCAAGCACTTTCTTGTGATCCGATAAACTGAGATCTTTTTTCCTCTTGCCTTTCCCATAGGAAAATGGGTTCTGTCCTTTTCATTTGGTATTTGTCAGCTGCAGTTCTCAACACTCTTCTCCATTTTATATATTTTCTCTTTAAGTAAACTTGTGTATGCCCAGAGCTTTTTCCATTCATAGTGATAACTCTTAAATCTGTGTCTCTTAGCCATGAATGTTTTCAGGAGTGTGAGGTTTATATAGCCAGTGGAATGCCCCAAACCCCTCAAACTTAGCATGTCTAAAACTGGACACATTATTCTGACTTGAAAACCTGCTTTGTGCCTTGTCTCAGTAACTTAACTCACTGCCAGCACTAACAGTCAAAAACATTAGCATTTTCTCAATTAATAAATTGACTGCCTACTAAGTAATGCCAAAATCCACACCCTTACATTGGCACCCTTTGACACTACTTTGGAAGTATATAAATTTTCTCTGAATACTTTAAAGTGATCCCTTTAACTAATCCCCCTGTCTCCATTTAGTCATGATTTCTGCTTTTTTCCTTTTTTTTTTTTTTGTCTTTTACTACTGGAATGATACTTCTAAAAAGTGACTCCCCACTGCCTATACACAGACTCTGGTATATAGTAGTTTAATAATGGCATGCCTCCTTGTATTTCTACTCCTGGCTACTCTCTTTTTCTCCTCTTTCCTTGAATCCTAGTGGAGTATTCCCTATGTTTAAAGACCTAATTCTTTAAACATAATGTGATATTTCATGCTTCTTTGCCTTCTTCTACTTAGATGTTCTTCCCTCCTCTCTACTCACCTGGAAAACTTGCATGATTCAGAGCTCAGTCAGAAAAGCTTCTTTATGGACCGTTACTTGACCCTACCTTTAGCTGAGTTTCTCACTTTACACCTTGGGTCACTGCTATTCTTCCCTTTGTATTTGTTATTTGTATTGTAATAATTTGTCCCCCTCTCCCTCTTTCTCCCCATAGTATTAAGGTTGGGGACTTTGCCTAGTGCCCAGCCATGCATGACATGTGTTGCTTATTTTCTTTTAATAATTTGAAGGTCTTTTCTAGTTTACCTAGGCCTTGGCCATAGAAACTTATTCTGCAGGTACCTTTTAGTGTACTTAGCTATTTGGAAGTTCATTTCATGATCAGAAGCTGACTTTTTTTTTTTTATGGTTAGTTGTAGTTTGCTCTCATTTCATTAAATACACCAGAAAATTAGAGTGGTAGGCAGTGTTATTTGTTGAAGATAAATAATGATAGTCATCTGTTCTAGACATAAGTCAGGATCTCAACAGGATACATATTAGTGAGATTTATTATTACATGTTCATACATGCACACAACATAATTTGGTCAGTTTCATTCCTACTTCCCTGTTTTCTCCCTTTCTCCCTCCTCCTGGTCCCAACTCCTTCTACTCTTCTGGTCTCCCTTTAGATTCCTCCCTGGCCTGCTTCTTTCTTTCCCTTTCCTTTTTTTTTTTTTTTCCCCTTTCCTTCTTTTTTTCTCCCTAGCACCCACATGAGAGAGAAAACATATAATTCTTCACTTTTTGAGTTTAATTTGCTTCACATAATGTTCTCAAGTGCTATCCATTTTCCTGCAAATGACATAATTGGGTTGTTTCTTATGGCGAGTAAAAAAACTCCAGTGTGTATACATATGCCACATTTCCTTTATTCATCTGTTGACAGGCACCAGGCAGGTTCTGTAATTTGTTCTGAATTGTGCTACTAGAAACATGGACATGCATGTATTACTATAGAATGCTGACTTTAATTCTGTTCAGTAAATAAAGGTGGGTCCTATAATTCTATTCTTAGTCTTTTGAGGAATCTCCATACTGATTTCCATTGAAGATCCCATATTTTAGAAACATACTTGATACAAAGAAGCTATCTATTGACTGGAAGTATATTTCTAAAATATTTAGGTTAATTTAATTTTATGTTTATTCGTGATTTGGTTTTCCTTTTAATATGCAGGGTGATCTTGATACCACAGCAGTGAAAGTGGAATTTGATGAAGAATTCAGTGGAACACCAGTAGAAGGTACAGGAGAAGAAGCATTGACCCCATCAGTTCCTGTAAATAAAGGTGCCAGACCCAAAAAGGAGAAAAAGGAGCCTGGTGAGGAATTATTATACTATGTGTGTGGCAGGGAGGCAGGAGATAAGAACTATGTATATGTGTATTTCTAGAGTTTTTTAAATTACGCTTTTTCCTCCCTGGCAGTTGAAGTAATGTTTTCAATTTTCATGAACATTTGTTTTAAATTTATTTCTTTGTAATATTCTTATTTTTATTAATGACTTTACTGTTGTTTTGCTTTTAGGTACCAGGGTTAGAAAAACACCAACGTCATCTGGTAAACCTAGTGCAAAAAAAGTGAAGAAACGGAATCCTTGGTCAGATGATGAATCCAAGTCAGAAAGTGACTTGGAAGAAACAGAACCTGTGGTTATTCCAAGAGATTCTTTGCTTAGGAGAGCAGCTGGTATTATGATACATTTTATATTTATTGTATATCATAGTTTGAAATAAAAGTTGATATTAGTATTATCTACATTGCTGAAGTAAAGGTTACTACTTTAGAAATTACATTGACTAAGAAAAAAATTACAGAATGATCTTTTATAGCAAAGTCGGGCACAAATGTCTCTAAAGTTAATCATGTTTTCTTATTGAGTCTTCTTATAAAGTTTGAGTTATATTCCCTCCATAACTTTAAAGATATTTGGTTAAAAAAAAAAAAAAAAAAAAAAAACCCTTGGTAATATACCAGCAATGATGGATGAGAAGAGCTTTGTGCTTTTGTTTTTGTTTTGTACCCCTTGTATCATGAAAAATTTTGTCCTAATTTAAGAATCTTATACTATGCACATAGCTTTCTAGAATAATCGTAGAAGTAAGAGTAGGCTGTAGAATCCCATTTTGTTGTTATAAATTACTGTTAATCCTTTCTGAATTTTCATGCACTTGAAGTATTCAATTAAGATTTGATGTGCTCCTTGTTTTATTGCTTCTTCTCAAATTTTGTTAAGTCCTAGTTTATTAAAACGAATCATACAGCATTATGGTTGTTTAACTCTGGGTGATATATTTTTAATTATATGCCAGACCTTACAGTCTTTGATTTTCTAATACTTAAATGATTGAATATATGAATCTTTAACAGATGTAAGGTACATGAAAATTGCTAATTAAGTGCTTCAGAATATATTTAGGTTTTTCCATACGTGAAGAATGAAATATAAAATTGCATAGCATACAATGATTTAAAATTTTTATTCTAGAATACCAGGCTAGAAATTATAATAAAATTTACATGATGGGCTGGAGCGGTGGCTCAGCAGTTTCGGCGCTTGCCTGGCAAGCATGAGGATCCGGGTTCAAACCCCAGCACCACGTACACAACTGAGTGTTGGAGCAACTAAGGCCATGTGAAAAACTAAATAAAGTTGTTTCTCTCTTTCTCTCTCACTGTCCCTATTTAAAAAAAAAAAAAAACTGACACGATGCCAATATGTCTTCGCCTAGTTGTTTTCTTTTTACATTATATTAATTATTTTATTAATAAATTGAGGTTTTGTCTCCTGTCTTTTCTCAATTATCTGAAATTTTACTGTCTTATTTCATAGTAAAATGAACCCTGAAGTGAAGATAGAAAATTATAATCTAAGAGGTTAAAAGAAAATTTAACACTTTTTAAAGAAATGCTAGCTGTCATTTGTTACTGCACATAATGGGGAATCTTATTTTAGTAGTAATTTGCACAGTGGTTATATGAGACAAGGCCTTTTGACTACTTCCATTGTTTTGCAGTAATATTTAGGTATACAGAACCCTAATCAATCAGTCCCATCAGTTTATATTCTACTAATATGTAACATTGTGTACCCTCCTGGAAAGTATAAAACAGATTGCAATACTTTGAAACCAAAATTGTTAGTTTTTCCTTTTTTTTCTTTGAGAGAAAGAGAATCAATTTTATTTAGTTTTTCATGTGGCTTTTGTTGCTCAGACACTGTTGTATATGTGGTGCTGAGGTTCAAATCTGTATTCTCACGTGTGCCAGGCAAGCACTGTAACCACTGAGTCACCACTCCAGGCCTAGTTTTAATTCTCTTAATGCTTGTCTTTTTCTCATGTATTTAAAAATATTTCTTGTGGATAAAGCTAGCATTGGAGTTAACATTGTTTATCTTTTTTTGAGATGGGATCTCACTGTGTTGCCCATGCTGGCCTCAAACTCCTGGGCTCAAACCATTCTCCTCCTATAGTGTCTTGAGAAGCTAGGAATACAGGTCTATACCACCATGCCTGGCTAATCATTTTTACTTTTTTTCCTAGCTGAAAGACCTAAGTACACATTCGATTTCTCTGAAGAAGAGGATGATGATGCTGATGATGATGATGACAATAATGATTTAGAGGAATTGAAGGTGAAAGCATCTCCCATAACAAATGATGGGGATGATGAATTTGTTCCATCAGATGGCTTAGATAAAGATGAATATACATTTTCTCCAGGCAAATCAAAATCTACCCTAGAGTAAGTAATTAAGTGGCTGCTTTTCAATAATGTGGTACAGTTGTTCTAGACTTCTGCCAAAGATCTTGTAGTGAACTCCAAGAATTTACCATTCTAGGTAAGGTTTTCTTCGTGAAGGAATTAATCCTGTTAATATGGTTGCTGTTCCCATAGCTGTTGCTGTATTTTAGAGGAAGGATTAGCAAACTATTTCATAAAGTGCTCAATAATAGATATTTTAAGTTTTGCAGGCCATGTGGTTTCTGTCACAGCTACTCATTCCTTCCATTGTAACAAGACAACAGTCATAATACAAATATGAGTGTAGTAGCTGTGTTCCAATAAACCATTATTTGCAAAAATACATACCAGGCTCAGGGGATGGACAACTCTTGATTCTGAGGAAAGATTACTAGATCTTTTTCCAACTGGGAAATTTGTTTCTTCTCTAGATTTGGCCTTGATTGATTTTTCTCATTCTTAGTGACAGTACAGTAAAATGTGGGATGTAAGGCTTGTGAACTATTTTTGAAGTTTTTATGAAGAAGTATTCTCTCACTTTATATAATTGGCCTTGAACAAATAGGCAAAATAATTGCCTATCTGTGGTCTAGGATCAGAAATGAGATTTTTGCCTACTGTAAGGTAGGGGGGGAATTCCACTCTCCTTTGATCTTTGCTAATAATTTAGTGATGTTAAATTCAGGAATGATTATTTCTATCAACCATAGAATTTAGTTTAATGGTATTTTGAATAACTTTAAACCATTGCCCAGTTCTTATTTTATGTTAAACCATTGATTTATCTAATGTGTGTGTCTGTTTGTAAGCGTGCACACTTGTGAACATTTTTTTGTCTTGTAACTTATCAAAGTTAAAACCTAGATATTTTAATATATTCTCTTTGTGGTATTTATTTTCTTTCTGATAGAAAAACTTCACATGACAAAAAAAGTCAGGATTTTGGGAATCTCTTCTCATTTCCTTCATACTCTCAGAAGTCAGAAGATGGTATGCTAATTTAGTCTTTTCATTGGTTAATATTTCATTAATTATTCTGTTATTGCTGTGTTTGGGAGAGAGATCAGTAGATAAATCATTAGGTCAGAATTTAAGTTCAGAACGTTTCATGAGTAGAAGACCAGCTTTTTACATTTTGCTCAATATAATAATGTTTATTTACTTTTTCTGAGGTGACTCCCAGCTGATTTGGTCAGAATAGGTGTTATGAAACAGTGTACAGAATATGTATATAGTGCTTTAATGAGAAGAAAGAAATCTAAAACTATATTTTGGAAGATGGAAACCTCATTTTCATCGCAATGTGAATGTACATATAAAATTATAAGGCTACTGATATAGATGCAGATTTGTTTTACTAAATTCATTAGCTGAGAGACTAAAACTTTCAGAGGAGCAAATTTAATCAGGGTGTACATGTTTTATTTCCTATATTTCTTAAGTGTGTGATACTTATGATCACTTGATTCACTGTCTTGCATTTTTAACTGCACACATCCAGATAGACATACCTAAATTTGGTACATTTTACATGTATAAATAGATGTTCATTTTGACAGCATGTCAAAATAGTTATGTAAAAATATTTAAATCCAAATAACCATTGTAAAAGTTCCTGGTTTGAGGGAGGAAAGACTTGATTGCCTAATTAAGCTAATTTATGTACAAAAATTAACTGAAGGTAAGTCTGCATGCATGCCTTTTAAATTAACCTCCAGTGATTTATTGATTTAAAAACATGAAAGCCTGTTAGTTTAATATTTGAGCAATTATTACTGATATTCTTAAAAGATTAGTGGCATTTGTTTAGATTCTAAAATAATCACTGTGGGAGCTTTTTTCATATCTCATTGTAAAATAGCAGTGTATTTTTTTAATTAGTCAGGTTTTAAATGATAAGCATTTGGGTACTACTCTATGCATTTCTGTATTGTTTCACAGCAGGGTTAATATTTTTGAGGTATAACATTGATATATTTTTTATTTTCAGCTGTTTGTATATTGTGGATTATATGATCACAAAATAGGAACTTACAAGATCAATTATCTAGCTAAAGAGAAGTCATCAGTTAAAAGAATCAAAGTTTACTCAGAGGTCTTTATAGAATCTCTTTACTAAAAAAAGCTTTGAAATTTTTAGATTCAGCTAAATTTGACAGTAATGAAGAAGACACTGCTTCTGTTTTTTCACCATCATTTGGTCTGAAGCAAACAGATAAAGTTCCAAGTAAAACAGTAGCTGCTAAAAAAGGTATGCACTTTGATTGTGTTAAACATTGCATAAATCATGTAGAGATAATTGATGTAAAATGAAATTTAATATAATTTGAGACTATTTGTACTAGGATGTCACTATAAAAATATTACAAAGCATAAATGTGTATAAGGGAAATGCCTCATTTTAGAAAATGGAAGCCAATTAAAATGTCTACAAGACTACATTTTAAAGTGGTTTTAATTATAATCTTATGCATTAATATCTAAAGTTAGTTTTCTAGTAAGGTTCATTGTTGGATTAAGAAGTGAATTCAAATTTTTTCCTTACTCTAGTAGCCTGATTTTTTTGTGTGTATCAATCATGCCTCCACTATTTGTGACAAATTGGTTTAATTATGATTCTCCTTTTTTTGTGAGTCATTTCATTTTTTCTTTTCCATAGCCTTAGATTGTCCATGAAACACTGAGTTGGTTTATAAATCTGTTACTAGCAACCAAAGTATATACCTTGGTCATTTGGAAGGAGATTGATTGGTACTAGTGTTTTTCATTTGAGAAGAAATACTTTGATTTTAAAAGATACATTTAATTGAAAAGTTGTATAAAATAAGATAGCCAAATAAACAATATGGGTTATTCCCTCAAAGATCTTAAAAATTCACACCATGTAACACCATTATAAATACTTACATGTTGAGTGTAGCAGAATACAACAATAAAAGTCCCTACTTACTCTGAATACATTAGGACTGTCGTGACATTGGTTGGTTATCGGAGTATTTGTAGCCACACTGGGTGACATACCCATATCCATTTGCCCTTACCTCTTTAGTACCCATTGACTAGTGTCTACATTTCTTTGCTGGAAGATTTTTCTCTTAGCAGCAGTGCATTAATCAGTGATTGAAGTATTCTGGTCTATAAAGAGGTCTGAGCCCTTGCCTCTTAAGTGAGCTGACTCTGGGATATGTGTATTACACTGGGTTTCCAAAATTCTCCCCTTAATATTGTCCCAAAATGTAATTTGCATAAAATATTTCAAGGTGAGGTCATATCATGTGCCTCTGTGGGATTGTCTATATTAGTCTCAAAGTACATGTTAACTGTACAAATGAAATTCTGTAGTCTCAGTTGTATATAGCACAGAGGCACCCTATATACTCAGATGTTTGACCTATGTTTGGTTATGTAGTGTTAAGTGTCACTGTGCTGCAAATTGGAAACCCTGCCAAAGAAAAACATAGCCCCTATTACCCACCAATGTCACCTCCTTATGTAAGGAACCTCCTTGTGGCTCTTGTGGTAGATTTAGTCATAAGGATTCAAAGGGGGAAAAAGCCATAGATAGTCTTTGTCTGCTACCATCATAAAAAATTAGAGTTCCTCCTGCTGTTGGCTATGTTTACCATCTTAAATTGAGACTTTGAGACTTCCCACAGAATCAGCACTGATTTTTAATTTTTAATAGAAAAGTCTGCAGTTAATTTGGATCTGTTCAATACATTGATTTCTAAGTTAGGTTTTATTACACAAGTAAAAAGGAAACATCAGTTTTAATGAGGAACTGTAGATGAAAATGAACTGTAGATGAAACTGAAAAATATGATTCTATTTTAAAAACAAAATACAAAAAAAAAGATCTTGTATCTTTTGGATTTTCATATTTCTTTTCACATAATAATGCCAAGTCAAGATTTCAGCTTTTGAACGGAAGTGACTTCATTTCTATTTACTGTATTTGACGATCCTATAAAAATGTACTTTTCCCATTCTAACTTATTTTAAAACCTAGAACTCAACATGTATTTGTACTTGGATTATAATGTCAAATATATTACTTTTTTGTCATGACTATACTGTATTTAAAACTTATTGTCTAATTCATTTCAATGGCCCTTGTTTAATATACCTTAATTGAATTATCTAAAAGGAAATTATGTATGATTAAATAAAAAGCATTTTTTCATCTATGAGAAATTGTTTGCCTTTACGCAGGCATCAAGCAGAGAGAAACCATTTAGTTATTTAGGGCTCCTCAATTTTTTTGTGAACAGTAAGAAATTTCATTGTTACAGAACTCACTTCACCTTATTTTGTTGGTCAGTAAATTTCGTTGACCTATGAATTGGATGTTTGCTTAATAGGAAAACCATCTTCAGATACAGGCCCTAAGCCCAAGAGAACTCCCAAACAGAAGAAAGTAGTAGAAACTGTGAACTCTGACTCTGATTCAGAATTTGGTATTCCAAAGAAGACTACAGCACCAAAAGGTGAGGATTATCTTCATACAACCCTTTAACATATGCCATGTGGGAAAGATTTGTTTTCTTCTACTTCTTTGGATTTAGAGAGACTGGGTACCTATTTCATTTTAAGCTGCTTTCCTTCTCAGTAAGCAGTTTGTGTAACAATCAGTGCTGAGTTAGAGTTTAAAGGAAATCAAGCAATAAGTCCCATCCGTTTACCAGTTAAAACATTGAGACTCAACTAGGTTTACTAAGAATTCCTAAGAATGGTTTAAAGACCCCTGTACCTAACTCACTAGAAGTTATTAGAAAGGCAGATTAGGACTCAACATTGTTTGACACTCATTGAAGTGGGCAAGACCTAGAACTCTTAGACCAGAACTTTTTCCTCATTTAAAAAATGAAATAACAATACTCAGGGTGGCACAAGGAATTATGAGTTCTTGCTGGCACCCCTTCTTTGCCTCCAGAATCTGGAAAATCCTTAAAGAAAAAAATATATATGGGGGGCATGAAAACACTCAGTGTCTGAGCTCAGCCTTTTATAAAACTAAAGAATGTTTTCATCAGTGTATTTATTTGACTTCTTAAAGAATTGGTTGAGATAAGGAGCTACAGACCTTCAGGAAAACTATGGCACATGGAGGGTGGAAAAGAATCATAGATTACAGAGGTCAATATTGGGTTGAAATTTTATAAATTAAAAAATGCTGTTTCATTGATTCGTTGGACTAACTATGACATCCCAAGATTATTAGACTGTCTTTTCTTACCAGTACGTATAGGTCATAACTATCATGGAATTTAAGATTTAGAGTTGCAGTTTAGTTCCATTTTCTTTTCCTGGCATCATTGTGGGATGAACATCTAGCCACCACTTTTGCCCTTTTCCTTTCCTCCTCTAATGATGAAAATAAAAGGTTAAAAGTAGGTTAAAAAAAAAGGTTGCATATGATGAGTCTAGGTTTGAGAAGGAATATGGATTTGACATGTTATTTTATGATACTGGGCAATTTATTCTAAGACTGCTACTCTAAGTGGGATCTATAATTTCACTTGTGGTGAGTAAAACTGAGAATAAGCATTTAAAGCTTTATAATAACATGTTGCTAATAAAATGTTTAAGTAATTCATGTTTTATACCTTTAAAAGTATTGTTCCATAACAAATTAGAAATTTAAAAAAGTTTTCCCATCACATATAACTTAATCACTCTTCAAAGAGATTTCCTTTCCAAGCCCAAGGACCACATACATAAAATGCCAGTATTTTATTATCAGGGGCTTGGTCATTAAAATCTGTCTCCAGGTTTTCCCCACTAGTTTAAATGTATTTGTAAAATGTTCTTTAGCCATATTAACCCCAGAATTCAAATAGTGCTTCCAAATTGTATGTTGTTCATAGTAAGAGACCAGAATTGCAATGCTCCATTGATTGGGCATGCCTAAGAAATAAATTATGATGTTTTGGCATTTGTTTTATGTTGTATTCACTCTTGGGAGGAAAAAAAAAAACTTTTTATATCATTTTTAAGGTAAAGGACGCGGGGCAAAGAAAAGGAAAGCATCTGGCTCTGAAAATGAAGGCGACTATAACCCTGGCCGGAAAACATCCAAAACAACAAGCAAGGTAATCAAGAGCATCATTTTAGTCATGGTTTTATTTAAGATGATTTCCGACTTAGTTGCCTTATTTTAATGACTTGTGACACCTGTAAACCTAGCATCTCTTATAAATGGGGGGGATTGAATAAAAAATTATATAAAGTATAAGTTTATATAAATTCTTAGATAACATTGTGCTATAAATTAACCTACTTAGAATCTTCCATTTCAGCTATTGAGCTGTAGTGGTTATATGCTATTTGAAAAATAAACTGTTTCTTTTTAACTTGGATTAATTTGATTTTTTAAAATTAAACGATTTGTGGCTAATTTTGCCAATATGATCCTTCCCAAGAAACACTCCTTTAAAGGTAAATGAGTAACATCAGATATCCCTACCCACCCCATTTTCTCTTCCTGTTACAGCTCAAACATAAAAACATAGGCAAGTACAGCTTTATGCTACTTTCTATATTGATCTTTTCTATTCAGTTGTTTTATGCCTCTCTGGTTCACCCTGGTGACTCCACATTTTTATAAATAGTATTTTATACACTCTTATTTTTCTCCCATGTATTGATTGATATGTACTCATAAAAAGGACTGTTTGAATTTTTAGTAATCTGGGTGTTGTGCAAACTTGTTGGGTAATATATAATTTCATAATAAATGGTGTTAAATATATGAGACCACCAAGGTGGCAAATGATTATATCAAATTCTTTTTTCCCCTTCCAAAACTGGTCTTAAGTTAGCATCACAATTCTGATTTTAAAAGCTCCATATTTGTAATATTTCTTAAGTGAAGTGGATGAAACAATAATTCTTAACATTAGTATTTTCCCTTTTAACTTGAGTTTTAAATTTACTTTTTTAAAAAAACAATGTCTAGAAACCGAAGAAAACATCTTTTGATCAGGATTCAGATGTGGACATCTTCCCCTCAGACTTTACTTCTGAACCACCTTCTCTGCCACGGACCGGTCGGGCTAGGAAAGAAGTAAAATATTTTGCAGAGTCTGATGAAGAAGAAGATGTTGATTTTGCAATGTTTAATTAAGTGCCCAAAGAGCACAAACATTTTTCAACAAATACCTTCTGTTGTCCTTTGGTCTTTTCTGTCTGACTTTTGTACATCAGGCTTATTTTAACGTGATGATGTAATTGATGGTTTTTTATTATTGTGGTAGGCCTTTTAACATTTTGTTCTTACACATACAGTTTTATGCTCTTTTTTACTCATTGAAATGTCATGTACTGTCTGATTGGCTTGTAGAATTGTTATAGAATACCGTGCATTAGCACAGATTTTAATTGTCATGGTTGCAGACTACAGACCTGCTTTTTGAAATGAAATTAAACATTAAAAATGGAACTGTGCTTTCTGTCTCTTTACTGAAGTTGAAAAATTAGTAAAAGTTCCCACACACCCTTAAAATAAATATATTTTATTCTTTGCCAGGAGACTCCATGGAAAAAGGGAAACGGTATATGAACATAGAAAGCATTGTTAAACAATCTCAATGTACAAACAGAGCCAGTGAAAGTACATCACAGACTTGCTAATATATCAAAAAAAAAAAATCCACTAGTGCTTAAATGAGAACTAAGAAACTGACACTTGTGTCTGTTAACCACTCTACCACAGCTTTCACTCTGCTTCATAGTGATTGACACAAGGTCAAAGGAGGCAGATTCAATGCCCATGCCTTTGGGAGTGAGCCCCTTGGCATAAAAAAAAAAAAAAATCCCAAGATCAGGCATGAATCCGGAAGGACACTAGAGTTATATGGTCCAGATGGTAGACCAGCCTAATTATTCCATGAAATTTTCCTAATGGCTTGTGAAACAGGTAAACAAAAACTTAACACTGAAAAGTGTTTTTGCCTTGAAGGCTATCATTACTGTAAAAATGTATTTTTTGTTTTTATTGTGAAGTTATGTCGTTAAACAAGTAATAAACCACTTTTAAGTTAAAGTGACATTAACAATTGAACAAATGACATTTGATTAACTGAACTGGCAGTTACACTGATACAGAATTCTCTTCTGCTAGTGCAGTGAATTTGTATACTTTTACTGAGTGACATGAAATAAAAGATGCACTTTGAGAGCATCAAAGAGCAAGGACAAGCTTCCATACTAACTAAATTAGAATATCTTATCCTGTTATACTGTACAATGGTCCTATTTCCTTACCTTGATGTCTTGATTATCCATGAAGAAAGCAAGACAATTATTTTTTTAACCTTTCTTAGGAGGACATGTACAGTAGTCTATTTCATAACCTTGGTGTCTTGGTTATTAAGTATGCAAGACAAAAAGAAAGCACCAAACATACAGTATAGAAAGAACAGAGCCGTACTTCTGTATGTACAAAGTCCTCACAAACTTAATCAGGGTTAAATCATTTCCATGCAATCTTGACTGTTCAAAGAGGAAAATAGAAGATTTTAGTTTCTGGTTGCATGAAATGGCTGATTTTGAGAATTTGGAAAGTCTGTATTTCTAGGTAAGTTAGAGTGAAGAACATATATATTGATACATACGAAACTTCTTGGTCCTTCTTGAGTTTTAATATATTTTCAGTCCAAAAACTAAGCAGCAGTAAAAATGTTTTTTCCTTGCATTTTAAATCCCAAAACTGAAAGTACTGGGGAATGTTTGAAGTAGCTGGGAAATGTCTTATTGCACCAGTGGTGACTGACTGACCCCGCTGTTTTCCACTGAGCTGGGTGAGATGCTGGGACTGTGTTCTGCTGTGTTCCCACTTGAACTTGGGGTTAAGGGTTCATGTCCTTCAGAATTCTCGAGCATTTCCTGAATGAGAGGTGGCATTGATCCAGGAATTTCCATTTTCAAGGTAATTACACGTTCTGCACCTTTTCAAAAGAGATAATAGAAATCTAAGATAAAGACAGGCTAGTTAAAGGGGCAAACGTTTCATCTACTTGAACAAGGATGCTTCCTCCGACTTATGAGTTATAAAATAGAGGCATTAAATGGCTTTTATCTTTGTTGAAAAGGATGCATTTAGTATTGTAGTTCATAAATACAAACACACATGTATTTAGAATGGGAATAGCATACCAGCAGAAGTGATGTTAGTGTATTGTAAGGTCAGAATCAGACTGGTTTCTTAACCAGGTCCGGGTCTTACTGTATTGATAGAGGGCCTCTTTACCGTCAGAGCTTCCCTCAGCTTTTACGAAAGCAACAGCTGATACTATCGTTCTTTCTGAAAACAATATTATGTAGACAATGCCTCCTAATTTTACAACAGTAAAACATTTTTACTTTATGGAAAAGCAGGAGAGATGTGACATTTTTACATTTGATAGTTCCAATGCCTCAGTCATTTTTAGGAAATGACTTAATCTGCAAAGGTAAGTTCCTGATAGAACAAGAGAGTGTATATTAAAAATAAGAGATGAAAGAATGCCTGCTACCCACAAATGGAGGAATGGACTTGAATAATCAACGTGTTGTGGTCTTCAACTTAATCTAGCATCGCAATGTCCCCTACAGAAGCCAATAGCCACATGTGGCTAGTTAAAAGAAATTCATTATATAAATTACAATTAGAAAAACAGAGCCTCAGTTGTATTAGCTATGCTTTGATGCCTGAGAACTATGTGACCAGTAATTATTGTATTCATGTGGATTGTAGAGTATTTCCATAATCACCATAAATTTCATTAGGCATCATTCACATATATCTTTAGAGAATAGCATTGTTTAACAGTCTCATTTTAAAAAATAAAGATATCATTCATAATTCCATTGCTCAAGCACTGTTATCTGCTTTTTGCTTCTTAATTCCATGTTAGGGATGAACTTAGAATATCTCATTGAAGAAACCTCTTAGAAGGGGCTTGAGAACTGATACTGCTTGTGAAGCAAGTTCACTGTGCTTTTAAGCACTCTGAAATCATTTATTCCTTGGCTTAACAAGGTCTTCAGGTATAGAGGATGCAAGTTGGGGAAACTGACAGACAAATAATAGTACAAGTGGTAGGAGAAGGAGTTGCAGAGTGATTTCTTTACATAGAAAAAAATCCTCCTCCAACAATTGTAATATGGTTCTTGGTATTTCTGTAATTGCTCAAGTAGTGACAAAAACTGAAAATCACTAGACAAAGAATATAGCCCTCAGGAAGGTAAGAATTACCTTTACTTAGACGTGTGCAAAGTTCATCTGCCTGTGCACAAGACAGTAGTGGATGCAACGATGGAGAAACTTTACCACTAACAATTTCCCTAAGGACTATTCATTTTTATTGGGGTTTGGATGTTCGGAGAAACTGTAGTCAAGTTTATATAAACCAGAAGTATCTGGGAAGCTGCAGTGAAATGTATAAAACCAGAAAAAGGCTATCATGTAGTATATTCTCTTGAAAATGTTTTTCTATTTAGTCATCTGAATTTTAAAGCTCTCACCTATTAAGATCACTGAGTAAGTATATTTACTTCTACTCTTAACCCCATGCTAGAGATGAACTCATGTCTCACTAAAGAAACTTCTTTAGAAGGAACTCACAAATTGAGTGGGTTGAGGTTTTCTTTTGTGTGTGTGGGAGAGAGGATGTGCTACTTAATTCCTTTTGGTTTCAATGAGATGTAAGTGCCAAAACTTTTTTTTTTTAAGCAGCTATTAAACATCCTGAATTAAGAAACAATGCAAAGGCAGAAGCAGTGGCTCAGTGGTAGAGCGCTGTCTGGCAATGTGTGAGGACCGGGATTCGAACCCCAACACCACATGCAGAACTGTCAGAAAAAAACAGATGAAAAAAATAAAAAGACAATGCAAATTGGTAAGGCCCTCAGCTCCCCTTCGTGACTGTGGTGCAGCATGTGAAGACATACCTTTAGCACTGATGCTACGGAGATCTGTGATTTTCATTAAGATCTTTGGAAACATATGAGGCTTGCTGGGTCGTCTTTTTCTGATATAAATTTTTAGTGCTTCCAGCAATGGTTCTTGTAATTTATCTACTTTTGTTGGTTCCTCAAGGTCCTGGCGGTCTAGATATCAGGGGAAAAAAGTATTAAACAGTATAGGATAGAAAGTATTGTGATTTATAGGACACAGGATTCCTGCCCATTTCCCCGCTTATTTCCTGTTCCTTCTATATTATCACTTTAATTTGAGTACACATGCATTTGCTTTAAAAAGTGATTCTTGAAAATAATTGTCCCTCTTGGTCTAAAGCATATTTGATGCGTGGTTGCTTTTGTCCCAGGGAAAGAATTACTTCTCTCAACCAGGAGATGTCACTACTAAACAGAATTGAAACAAACCTTGAGCAATATGGTTATAAAAGCAAGGTAAATCTGCCCCTTAATTAAAGCCATTACTTTTTAACCACTTGAGATTCAGCCTCCTGAGCCAGCAGGGGTCACTACAAAGAAGAAAGCCACATTTCATCACAGTCCTCCAAGGACTGGTGGAGAAGCCCAAGTAATAACTTGTATTCTCAACCACTACATTAACAAATAGAACATGCAAGTCCCTGGGGTCATCATTAAAATGTCCCTAAGCAATCTGTTTTACAATAGTCAATCCTCACTTTAAAAAGCACTGTGGCAATTGGAGAAATAGCATTTTGGCATTTCTTTTAGAGCAGAAGAATCCCAAATACCATTATGTAATTTATCACAATATAGAAAAATAAACTCAGGTCCCATGCTTTATTCATGTTCTGTTCCCATGCAAACAACTCCAAAATGGAGATGAGTTTCCCATCAATTATGTTGTTCTTATGGAATCTCATGAGCATTTTCTAGGTAGTTGGTACCTCCACAGATTAAGCAGATGGCACTGAGAAGGCCTGTTTCTGTGTCATCCATTTCCAAAGGCAGGAGCTGGTTGGCAAAGGTGAACACAAGATCAGTCAGAGGACCAAATCCAGCATTGTGCATCTGTGTTCGATTTAGGGTAAGGCCATCTGAAAAAGTCATGGTGTCTTGTTCTGGGGTATACCTCGTGCAAATTCTAAGAATCTGGAAGAAAAACAAATATATTTGATGGATTATCTATACCAGAGATCACCAATCACACATAGCAGGAAAGAAATGAAGATTCCCCAGGAGCTCATGCACGACATGGGGGAGTCTGCCCTACTTGGGGTGGTGAATGTCTTCTCCAGTTCTTTTCATTAAATGACTATAAGAAATAAAAATAGGGCTTAAGTTATTTAGGGAATAATAAGACACAAGGAATTTTGAGAAATAACTTTGAACTGAAAGTAATTCATCATTTATTTCAAATAAACATTTACTGAGTACCTACTTATCTCTCAGGCACTGGGCCAGGTACTGGGGATAAGATGAACAAGATTTTTTTTTTTTTTAAGACAGGGAGAAAGAGAATCAACTTTATTTAGTTTTTCATCTGGCTTTCGTTTCTCAGACACTCAGTTGTGTATGTGGTGCTGGGGTTCAAACCTGGGTCCTCACACATGCCAGGCAAGCGCTCCAACTGCTGAGCCACTGCTCCAGCCCCCATAAGATTTTATTTTTAAGAGCTTATTGTGTACCAAAAAATAAATACTAACATTTATTAAATGTCAAGTGTTATACATACCCTAGATTCAATCTCTCAAAATTCTTGGTAAGATAGTATTACAGATAAGGGATGCAAGGCTCAGAAAGGCTGGGAGATGTACCCGATGTCATGAGTTAACATGTAACCGAGTCTGACTCGAACCAAGTTAGGGCCTGTCTTCCACGACCCTCACACAGACAAGGGAGTAGAACCAGCAGGTATGAGGAAGTTGGGAAGGAAAGCTCAGGCGTTGCCAAGAGGGAATCAAGGGCGGATGCACAAAATGGCATTTCAACGCAGCTCTGATGTATAGGCAGGATTTCTATGGGCAAGAAGCCTGGGTCACCGTAGTCTCCAGGTCCCATCCTATATTCCCTTGACACAACCCTGCTGGCCACCTGGGAAGCCTGCTGCCAAGGAGACCGCAGCTTCCTGCACTGTGCTCCTGGGCCTCACTGGGAGCGTGATCAACTCCAACACCTTGCTTCCATGTACAGACAGTCCTCTCGTGTTCCCACTGCCCTCAGTCCTGTGGGGAAGCCGTCTGTGCACTCCACAGCACTGCCCGCCTAGAAACACTCTTCTCAACCAACAATGCTGAAGGGCCTCTGCAGACCAGGTATCCATACTTGACCCTTCCATCTAGAAAAGCCTCAGCTTCTAGAAGCAAAGAGAGAAGTTAATCGCACCTTGGACAGAAGTGAATAACCCAGAAGGTTGAGGGAACCGAGAGCCTCTTCCAGACACTGGTATTCTCAGTTTGGGGGTAACCCTCATGAATGTCTTCTTTGATGTCCTCCTGGAGGAGGACAGATGTGATCAAAAAGGCCTGCACTCTTTTAGTTCCATGGTCATGTGCAGAGCAAGTGACCCTTTGAGAAAGACAATATGGGGATTACCTACAAGGAAACTACTTGGAGGAAAAGCCCCTCTAACCTGCCCATAGCCCTACCAGGGTTCCTAAAACAAAAACTGGTGTCACATCTTTCATCTTGTCAGGAAAATGCTGGGGTTTGGGAGAAAGACACTTCCATAGGGAAGACCTTCCACCTTCCTGAGTGGCAAGAGCCTCTTATCCTCTGGACCACATTAACCAGGAAAGGACACATGCTCCCATGTCCTGGTTCTGGCAATCTCCAAGACACTGAAGCCTCCTCCCGCATAGCAGACTCTAGTTGTGAACCTGAATAAAGGCACCAGGATGCCCTGTAGAGAGACTTTGCTCTGCCATTTAAAAAAATAATCCGACTCTAGTGCCTTATTGGTTAGAATCCTGAGAGAAAAGTGATTAGCACTTCTCACCCCCAAAATAGAACAGCTAAAGTTTTATTAATCTCCTACTGTGTGCCAGGTCCTGTGCTAAGTAAGCACTTCCATGTATTATTATTTCTCATATCAACCCATGAATGAAGTAGAACTACTGTTCCACTTGACAGATGGGGGAACAAACCTGAACAGCTTATCCCAGGTCACTTGGTGGCATGATTGGATTGATGCTCTTTCTAGAGGCTGTTCCATTACCCGTTGCTCCAAAGTTGCCTCCTCTCTTGATTCTGATATCCAAACCCAGACATTTCTCTAAGGTGAGATGACCCCGGGCCCAGGACTGACTGGATGTCAGCCTCATTTGTCCCACTGGCTAGTGACTCTGCAGCACACACCTGCACAGCTATTCCGGTGGCCTAACTGGCGTACAGGAATGCAGAGGCTGTGACCTGGAAACAAACACTTCACTTGGTGTGAAGAGGGAGACTAGAGAAACCTACATCAGGACAAGCTCTCCATCTTCTTTTTTTTTTTTCAGGGCTGAGGACCAAACTCGGGGCTTTGCGCGTGCTAGGCAAGTGCTCTGCCGCTGACCTAAATCCCCAATCTCTTTCTCCAGCTTGATGGTCCTGTTGTATGATCACGTGGCACAGTGAACTGGGAAGTACCCCTTCATGACATCATGAATTCAGGCGATTGTGGAAATGCCTACAGTGATTGCTTGCTGGCTGGGTAGTCATTTTATCCTCTCAGATACATTTATTTGTCCAGGGACCCCTCCAAGACAGCCCGAGCATTTCCTCCGGGTGCGGGGGTGGCTGACCTGTTTCACCTCACCTTGGTAGTTAATGGGGCTATGAAGCCATTCCCCTTCCAAGTGGCTTCACAGGGCGCACACATTCCCTGAAAGCCCAGGACAGAAAGCGGGGTGCCCAGTATCACACAAGCAATGGTGCTAGAGGCCTCAGCAACAGCAGCCTGAGAAACAGGAAACACTGCCTACCGGAGAGGGTGTTGTCACATGGCAAAGTCAGTCTGCTTAACCCGTATGGGCTCAAAATCTCAGATGCGCTTCTAGTCCAGAATCACACAAAGAAATAATTTTGCACCTTTAACAAGCTACCGCAATGTGCTCGCATGGGATTGGTCCCCCAAAGAACCAAGGAACTCAGGGATTTGCTGGAAACAGCATATCAGGACTTAGGTATTTGAAAGTTGTCATCAGCTCCCTTAAAATTCAATTCCAAACTGCAGCACATGAACCTCTCTATTGTGAAGGATTTTCATCCTCAAAAGTTGGAAAACATCTGGATTCTGATGAAGCATTTAAACGATGTGCCTTTTCCCAAGAAAGCTCAAAACTATGTATGAAGGGTACATCCAGAGGGCGACGCTGGTGGCTGGAGGAGGGAGATGGCTACGTCCTCTTCTGTCTGAGGGGCCTCATTTCCTGGCACTGCCTTGAAACAGGATGGCCCAGTGTAGGGCCATTGGCCTGGCCTCTGGCTGGCTCCAGAGACAAGCGAAGTCGCTTTCATCTGTCACACTCAAGCCAAAACCACGGCAACCTCCAAGCTCTTCTACGGGGTGAAACATTCTTTGTATGAAAGGAGCTTTCGCCCCTGCGGACCAGAGCACAGACCTCGGGAGAGGGATGAAAACAGCCTGGGCGAGGCGGCAGGGGACAGCACACCGCTCCTGCTGAAGGTCAAAGCCCCTTCCCCTGCCTTCTCCACAGCCAGCCACGCGTTTTCCCAGTCCTTCTGGCCAGCCCAGCTCTCTGGAGGCTGCAGTCTTAGAAGGTGTGTGGGAACCCAGGGGCAGAGCCAGGGACCTGCCCACCACCAGCTGCCTGTCCTGTGCGGAGTGCCTCTTAACCCAGCCTTGATGTCCACGCAGGCTGGAATACCATGAGATCACGGCCGCTCAACACGTTCATCAGAGGAAGCCTTCCCTGCTCAGACAAGTCCAACGGCTTCCGGCTGGTCTTCAGGTGCAAGGAGTGTCTTCGACACTTTCCCCTTGATCTTCACTGCCTGACTCTTGTTATTCAGAGCTCAGCTTAAAAGTTCAGAAAGTGCTGCAGACCTGCTTCCTAACCAACCCTCCCCCCCTTTTTCCCTATCACATCACTTTGGGAGGAGAGGATATAAAAGTTTTAAAATAAAATTATAAAAGGTATGTGGCATTTTAAAAAGGTCCACAAAATCTTTGATACCATTCCCTTTAAGGGATGAAGCTTAACTCCCCGCCCCTGCGTGTGGGTTGCTTCTTGCAGATGTGAGTGGCAGATGTGGTGGTATGTGACCTCTGAGACATCAGGCATTGTGGCCTTCTTGCTTGCTCCCTTGAACCTCTTGCTCTGGGGAAGCCAACTGACATGGCACAAGGACACGCACGCAAACCCATGGAGAGGTCCCGGTAGCAAGAAGCAGAGTCCCCCATCTATAACAGCATTGACTTGCCGGGCAAACTTAAGTCACCCTGGCCACAGACGGTCAAGTCCCCGTCAGTCCTTCAGGTGATTATGGCATTGGCTGGCATCTTGACTGCAATTTCATGCGAGACACCGAGCAAGGACAACCCAGCTAAGTTGGCACCACACTCGTGACGCACAGTGACACGTGAGATGATAATGCTCATTTGTTAAGCTGATAAGATTAGTTGTAGCAATAGATGACTTCCTATAGCTCAATTTATCCTGTTCTTGAACTAAAGAGAAATTAAATCACATTGTACCCTTTCCTTTGTGTCTTTTATTCACCCAATATTATGTCTGGAAGATTCCATTTTGGTACATGCAGCTGTAGTTCATTCTTTTTCTTTTCTGTGTAGTATTCCACAGCATGAACCACCATGTCTTACTTTCTGCATAATATTTGTCACTCCCTGGGCTTATGAGCCTATCACCCTTATAGACTATAAGCTCTGAGAATAAGACTGCTCTTGATCTGTCTTGCTCTGTACATTGTCATTCACCTCTAGGACTGTGTCCTCCACACTGTAGGTAGTAATGAATATGGACTAAATGTCAGAATTCTCTCATCAGACTCTCTCCTACCTCGTAAGCCACTGTGTGGGGACATTCAGAAATTGCTCAACTTTTCATCAAAGGTGACAGTGCAAATTGCTCAACCCTCTTTGCTCAGTACACTGATTATATAAAATGCTAAGAGAAACAGGTGGAATTATTTTAGTAATATACGTTTGACATCTACCCAAAATTGTTTCAAAATGTAATCAATATAAAAATCATTAAGAAAATGGTTACATTAATGACTACTAAGTCAGACAGTGTTGGTTTTGCCATTGCAGCGCATCAGCACTGCAAGTTGCTCCCTGCTACAGGTGACAGGAGGCTACTGAAGAGGGCAGCATAGCCCCAGAGGCTGCCCACAAGCCAGTGGGGCGGCCTGATGCCAGCGATGCTGATGACGAGAGTATGTTTAAAGACATAGAGTATGTGACAAGCATACTTAGAGTATGTGACAAGCCAGGGACTAGTTTGTTTCCCAGCACCTAAGTGGAGAGGAGCTATTATTTTGCCCATTTCAGTGATGAGTCACAGAGGCTCACGAAGGTCACTTAGCCCTTTCAGTTTCTGCGTGGCAGCGCTGAATGAGCCCAGGGCTCTGGCTGCAGAGTCTGTTCCTTGCTGACTTCCTTGCTGTAGCTGAGCAGGTGATCAGCCAAACCCACAGGTAGGGTAAACGGAGGCTCAGAGAGACACAAGACCTCGTCCCAGTGGCATATGAGATCTGGTACGATGCTGAAGCCTGAACTCAACCTCCAAGACCCGGGCTTGCTCCCCTGCAGCGTGGGGTCTCGTCTCCATCGAGACCCTGGGAAGGGGACTCAAGGTTTGCATGGGAACAGCCCTCTGTGGCCGCCAGCGGTTCTCCAGGACCCCAGGACTCACAAATCATGCTTCATAGGGATGCAGGCCACTTCTGTGTCATCAGAGGCCAGGTGCTGCTGTGACTGGCATGGAATGTTCTCCTTAGGGGAGAGACAGACGGCCGGTGGCAGGACCCAGGGAAGCTGAGCGTCCCACAGGGGCAAGACCTCATCCCTGAAGCAGTCCTCGGAAAGCAGCACACGGGCAGGAATCTGACCTTTCTCCCTAACGTTGGCCTCCCCACCCACAAACATTCACCCAAGGCCTTTGCCTGCCTTGGAACCCAACCCCCACACTGCTGCTGCCCTCCCTGTGCCAAGCACCCACTGCAGAAGACGCAATTAACCCCTTTCCGAGGACGCAGCAGTGAGAGGTTGGGGACCCAGGGTGGTCAGGGAGGACTTCTGGAGACTGAAAAGCTTTGATGCTGCAGGGAGGAGCCTGGGAAGAGGGAGTGGAGGCAGGGGAGGAGCCCACGGAGAGGGAGCGGAGGCAGGGAGGCTAGATGGAAAGAGCTGACCAGGCAGAGGCCGGGGCCAGCTGGGGTTTTGCTGAGGTCCAGGCGAGCCAGCTGAGAAAGGAGCTGAGAGACAAGACAGACAGCAACTGCCAGCTGACCCGCTTCCCAGCTTTCTGTTTTAAGAAACAGAAACACCTCTCCTTATTAAGTTATTTCAAGAAATTGAAAAGGATGGAACTCTCCCATCCACTTTATGAAGCAACCATAACTCTGATACCAAAACCCGCCAACGATACATCAAAAAAGAAAACTACAGACCAATATCCCTGATGAACCTGGACACAAAAATCCTTAATAAAGTCCTAGCAAACCATATTCAAAAACTTATCAAGAAGATGATCCATCATGATCAAGTGGGCTTCATCCCAGGTATGCAGGGCTGGCTCAACATACGCAAAACAATTAACATAATTCATCACTTAAACAGAATCAAAGACAAAAACCATATGATCATCTCAATGGATGT